>JAWNLW010000537.1:0-75992 GCA_035042075.1 Drosophila macrospina | reverse complement strand
AACAATCTTGACTCACCTGACTCCTGATTAGCCATTAATCCTGGAAAGAAAAAGAAAATTAATAAGACACATGTTTTTTATGCAATCTGCAATTTATGTATTACAATTGTCAATTTTACCTGTTTTAATTGTCCCTTTGTCTTTATGTAAATTTTTAATATTTCGTCCATGACTTGATGTAATTTCCTGTTTCTTGACCTGTAAAATAGCAGCAAATTTTGTTTATTAATTTAAGTTTCTTTGTTATAGAAATGTAGGTAAACATACCCCTTCACAATAGGACAACATGCACACACACACGCACACGCAAGTAAGAAACACACACACACGATCGGTCACTAATAACTTCAGCACGAGTTGGCCGCGGTAACGATGTATCGATTGTTTGATAAAAATATCAACAATCGTTACATCGTATTGGGCGGTCGTGACTGCTCGGAGTTGGCAGAATTCTGTTAACTAACATTAGCAGAGTTCTGTCGCTCTGGGCAGCGCGATCGCTCTGCCGCGGCCAAACTCCCAACAACAATTCAAATTTGAATTTGAATTAATGTTAATATCAACGGCAGGGACAGCTCTCTCTCCAACTGGAGTGAAAGTTGGTCTCTGTCGTTGTAAGTGGCAGGACGTGTCGCGCGCGCTATCAAATTAACTTGACTTGTAAAAATTTTTGCAAGTTAAGCGACTTGTAATAATTTTTCGTGTGTGCGGGCAGAAATATTTTTTCCGTTTTACGTTTTTATGTTTTCTGCCCCACCGTGTTTTCGTGTAGCGCGTTTGTGTGTACGTTCGTCGTCGGCAGCGCCTCTGTGTAGTGTCGTTTTTGATAGTTTTGTGCAGTTTTATTAAACAATTAAAGCCCCTTAATACTAAGTAGGCTAAATAGTAATTAAAATTAAAAACTGTACAACTAAAACTAAGACAAAATGTACACACCCACACCAACCGTGAACCAATAAAGAGGCCTGCCCCAAGCCGTGTGCACCAACAACACACGCGCGCCGGGTACGGTTCAAATACAAGAAAAAAAAAAAAAATATAATTATTGCAACTAAAACCGACAAATACCTAAAACGAAAAAACGAAAAACGAAAAATTGCCACTCAAATTCAACTGTGTGTGTGTGTGAAGAAAGTGAACTTTGCACACAGCGCCATCTTCAAGTGCTCGCTCTTTCACTCAATTACATCGAGTGAAAACGAACACATACATACACACACATAGACATTACTCAATACACTCAAGACAACTAAAACGGCCAACAACAAGTGACGAGCGAAAAGGAAAGTGAAAAGTAACATCAAACTCTAAGCAAAGCATATATATTTTCACTCAAATATATATGTAATTTGCACACAGCTAATTCGCGAAATATATGTAATGATTGCATTGCACACTTAATGTGCAAGTGTCTATGTTTATGCAAGAAATTAACAATAAATATATAACGCATAAACTTAATGTTACATGTCTGTCCCAGTGAATGTAAAACTGTGTGACTTAATATTCCTTCTGTGTGAGTCAAACACTTGACAAGACTCACATATACTAAGTCAAATAGTATATGTGTGCAATTTAAAACTATAATTTAATTCAATAACTGTGATAAGAGCAAATAAAACTTGACCATAAAAATTGACAAGTGACTGTAAAACTGTCAATTAAATACATTAAAATACACATATAAAATGGCCAAGTTAAAAAGTGACAAATTAAAAAAGCAACTACTACAACAACTAAACCAGCAAATAAACCTTCAGACGAGAGAGACCATGTCAAACGAGATACAACAACTACAACAACACCAGCAACTACAAGAAGCTACAAATATGCCTAAAAGTAAGTCGCCTTCCCCGTCAGAATTAGCGCCTGGACCAGCTTCTAGCAGGCAGAAGCAGCGCAAAAATTCTGGCGCCAAGAATGCCGCCAATAATGCTGCAACAGCAACACCAGCAACAACAACATCAGTTGCTGTCAAACCGCCATCTCGCAAAGCCCACTCAGGACCAATGGAGAGGCCAAATTTCGCGCTAGAAATGGCGCCAAAAGCGAAGAGAGAGATACGCTCTCTGGGCACAATGGCGGATACATCGAAACTCACTCAATTACAATTGAGTGAGATTGAATATCCGCCATTACCGACGCCGGCGAGCCCGCCAAATTCTACAAATTTTGGCGGCAACTCCGCATCACCGAACACAACCTGCAATGCCAGCCAAGGTATTGAGGTTGTGTTCACAAATTCGGATGTGGATGTTACAACTCAATCGACTTCTACATCGGCTTCCACTACTGGGTCCACAAACTCGAGCAGAGCTCGAGTTTCGCCAATAGTGTCGTCTTTCGGCATGGACTATGCCGAATCCTCAGATGGCACTGAGGAAGACAACTCCGATGAGGACGACGAGGAGGAGGATACAACATCCAAATCATCAACTGCAGCCATCATCAACCGAGCGTCGCCACTAATGCAGCAACAGCAGCAACATCAGCAGCAGCATCAACATAAGCAGCAGCAGAAACATCAGCAACATAAGCAGCAGCAGCAGCAACATCAGCAGCAGCAACACCATCAGCAGCAGCAACATTTGCAGCAGCAGCAGCAACAACAGCAGCAGCATCATCTACAGCAGCAGCAACATCAACAGCAGCTACAACAACAACAGCAACTAAGCTCAGCGCCTCTAGCAGCTACAGCAAGTACAAATTCAGCAGCAGATGGTAAGTCGAATTTTGCATTCAACTACCCTGCCCATACTGTGCCATCTAAGCGCAAAGCCATTAACTCTGGCCTTAAGCGCAAAGCGAAAACAAAGCTGAAGCGCAAGTCTAAGCGCAAAGCGAATAGCTACTGCGACGACGATGAAGACGACATCCCTCTCGGTGCCTCGCAGGTGGAACGCATGTTCCGTATGCTACTCAAGCAGCACGAGTACCGAGACCCGTATTCGCAGTTCTATGCTGGCGATGATGATCCGGCATACGATCTCAGTGACTCGGATCCATTTGCGAGTGACAATGACTCCACTTGGCAAGCCGAGTCATGGGAGAGTGTGTCGGACGAGGAGATAATTGGGGACATATACTCGCCCAATGGCCAAAATGGCGTCGGGACTGCCACTGGCAATATTAATATTATGCCTACTCCCTTGCCCACGCCCCTGACCATGCCCACGAATATGTCTACCCGCCCCTCTGTACCTGCAAATAAAAATAATATAAAGAATGCTGGAAAAAATAATAATAAAAACATCGCCATTAATGCTACTGTTGCTCCCACGCCCAACAACGAGAGCAGCAACAACAACAAAAATAGCAATAAAAATAATAAAAAATCTGAAAAAAATAAAAAGCGAAAGAATAGACGAGGATGACGACGATATTCTTAACGAGCTTGACGAATTGCTGTCGTCAAGACGTAAAGAATACGAGGATCAGGCCCGCCATAAAAAACAGGAGAAGGAATGGCACCTCGTCAAAAGTGCCAAAATTCCGACACTGTTTCTGTCTGACGTTAAGCAGATCCAGCCATTGCTGGAAAGGCTTAACAAGCTGCCAGGAGTAGTTAACGGCTACTCCATTAAGTGCACTCAAAACGGCGCAATTCGTTTGCAGTGCAAGAGTGCCGAAATTTACGAAGTTGTGGCTAAGGAGTTGAACACGGGTAGCACGACGATGCACACGCATCAAATGCGCAAGGATCGTGGCTACCGTGTCGTCATCAAACATCTGCACAGCACCACTCCGACTGACTGGATCAGAACGCAGCTGACCAACTTGGGCTTCACTGTGAGATTCGTTCGTGTCATGACACAACGTTTCTCCGGTAAGCCCATGAATCTGTTTGAGGTGGAGCTTGAGCCCTCAACAGATGGAAGCAATGAGGCGATCTATGAAATAGATAAGATGGGCAGCCAAGATGTCGTGATAGAGAAGCAGAGGAAGAGCATCGACCCTGTCCAGTGCCATAGATGCCAGGCTTTCGGCCATACAAAAAACTATTGTCGTAGACAATTTGTATGTTTGAAGTGTGCCGGCGAGCATGCTACCACATCGTGCACCAAGGCAAGGGACACACCAGCCAAGTGTGCCAATTGCCAAGGAGCACATGTGGCTAGTTATAAAGGCTGCAGGGTATTTAAAGACATGCAGTCCAAAATGTCAATAAATAAGGCGCGGTCAGAATTTGCGCAGTTAATGCAAAAAGAATGGCCGCTGCCTAAATACCCTCAGCCGAAGCAGCAGCAACAACGTCAACAACAACATCAACGGCAGCAACAGAAGGCGAAGCCAGCAACTACGCCTAGCAGGCAGCAGCGAAAGCAGCCAAAACAGGCAACATCAGCGCCCAGATCCAGCAAGAAGAGGCAGCCACTAGTGCAGAAGCAGCAGCATGTTGCCAATAAGCAACAACAACAGCAGCCGAAGCAACAACAAAAACATCAGCGGCCTAATAGGAGTCAGACGGACACACCTGCTAGGAGCAGCAACAACAACAAGAATGCCTATAAAAGTAAGAACAAAGCTTCTTACGCACAAGTTGTTAAAACGGACAACGCAAATAAGCAGATTGCGAGAGCCGAAGCTGGACCTGCAAGTCGACACTTGGGGAGACTTCAGGGAAGGCTTCGTGCCGAGCAGGAGCAGCAGCAGAAGCAGAAGGAGCAGCAACAACAACAAGCTACAGCCCAGCCAATCCCAGCCAGACGCAGTGCTGATGGAGCTGTTGCGTCAAAATGCTGAAAATATCAGTCGAAATGGGCAAAAGGCTGGACGCCCTGACTGATATAGTCACAGCATTGCTGGCCAACACAAATCTGGCCAACAAACAACAGCCCAAACAGCAGCAACAACACGTGGACGCCATAGTCCAAATACTCAGCCCCAATTCTAATGACATGTCAGTGGACAGTGTCAATCACAACGCCACTGACATGATCATAAATGGATAAAGCAGCCACTAAATTAAATACAAACAATAGCCCTATCCATATCATTGCTGCCAGCAATACAACAAGAGCAGCAGCAACTACTAAATAATATAAATAATAATTGCACTTACCCCAAAATAAAGATGAAAATGCAATTAATGGAAGCAGCCGTCAACGTCATCGATTACAAAAACACTCCAGACGGGATGAATACAACGTTGAAAGTACTCGAGACGAAACAACCTGCAATAAATAAATACAATCAATATTTGTATATAACAACATCAAATATAACATATAAAACATCGCATAATTCCACAGACACATTCGGACATGCATTTGAATATTGTCTGAGCAATCGTTTGCAATCGCAGACATTGAAAGTTCGGCAGGAACAATATCGCGATATCACTACGCCGGGGCAGCGGCATAATTTCGCGAAACAGCAGCAAACTCCAATCAGACGGTTGCAAAAATCCATGCATATTTGTGGGTGTGAGGCAAATAAGTTGTCCGAGAGCAAGCAGCTCAATAAGCAATGGCAGCACAACAACATCACCAGTCCAAATGATATGGAAAAAGAAAATATATACAATCAGCCAAAACAACAACAAATATATGCAATAAACAATTCAGAGGGTATACTCACCACAAAGCAGCATCCAAATTCACGTAATGTTGGCATCCAAAATTGTCCAGAAGAGGCCAATAACCAAACTGGCTCCTTTTGGACAGACTGGCTCCAGCGACGACAACTCGCTTTTAATCAGCGGCAGCAACTCCTCCTTAAACCGGACAACAACAAAGTGGCAACGCTGGAGGAATCTGCTCGTGGACAACTCCGTCGAGATGCGCCACCAGAACCAGCACTACCGGCAGACAGCGGCATCCAATTGGAGTCACCTTGCACTCTGCAAGAAGTGGCTCCAATATCTACACTGGTCAGCCAGAATGCAGCGTGGGACTCTTGACGTGGAGATTGGGCCATCGCCTGGCCTCCTCCATGAATCCTGGGCCTCCTGGCAACTCCCACGAAGTCATCCTTGGCAGCAACAGCAACAACAGCAGCAACTAAAATATAAAAGAATTAATTTATTATTATTTCTTTTATATAACACTCTTTTATATATTCACAGAAGAAATACTTACCTGCATATACTTACCTGCAGAAACTCCATTGATGTATCCACACAGGCGATGTGGCAACGCTGGTGGCATAATCTTGCCATTGCGCACCTCTCACCCAATTGGGCAGCAGGCGCCAATAAGAACTGCCTATACGTGCCCTTCACGGGCACTATGGGCACGGCAAATCCTCAGCGAGGCCATGGAGCAGCTGATGATGCAGTGCATCAACTACGGACCGTCTCCAGGTCCAGTCAACACCATCCTGGCCATCCAGCAGCAGCGTCACGCACTCACCCACTGCCCCGCGTCACCAAAAAGCCGTTCTCACGGCTCTGCGGCGGCTTGTGGGCACACTGTGCCGCTCCAGCATCCAGATGGGCAGTCGCTCATGCCATCCAGCTGCCTCGGGTCCACCTCTAGGGCCCCTAGGCAGCACCAGAAGAATCTACAGCCGACTACTCCATGCAGTAGCCGGCAGCAAACACGGCCAAAATGGCCAAACTGGCAGCGTAGCCCAATTTGGACGTGGCGACCATGGCCACGGGGTAATAGTCAGGTGCGCATGGGCGCACTTGATGGCATCCTCCTCGTGGCCATGCACCTCCTGACGCTCAATAAGGGCGTGACAGCGGCGTGGGACTCCACATCGCCGTCTCCCCATGGGCGCAGCTACAAGCAGCAGCAGCAGCAGCAGCAAATTCACACTCTGTCGCCAGCAGTTACATGGCGTCCCAGTCATGGCAACTGGCGGCAGAGTGCACACAGGAAGGCAACTAGAACGAAGAGAAACTAGTTAGAATCTCTTTAAGTACATATAAGTTCACATACTTACCCATTTAGTGCGTAGTTAGAATCCCATGACATCTCATCTCGTACCTGAAAATAATGAAAATTAGTAATTAAGTATATATATTTGCTCTTAAAATTAGTATACTCACCGTTATTGACCACCTAAAAACAATCTTGACTCACCTGACTCTTGATTAGCCATTAATCCTGAAAAGAAAAAGAAAATTAATAAGACACATGTTTTTTATGCAATCTGCAATTTATGTATTACAATTGTCAATTTTACCTGTTTTAATTGTCCCTTTGTCTATATGTAAATTTTTAATATTTCGTCCATGACTTGATGTAAATTCCTGTTTTCTTGACCTGTAAAATAGCAGCAAATTTTGTTTATTAATTTAAGTTTCTTTGTTATAGAAATGTAGGTAAACATACCCCTTCACAATAGGACAACATGCACACACACACGCACACGCTAGTAAAAAGCACACACACACGATCGGTCACTAATAACTTCAGCACGAGTTGGCCGCGGTAACGATGTATCGATTGTTTGATAAAAATATCAACAATCGTTACATCGTATTGGGCGGTCGTGACTGTTCTGAGTTGGCAGAATTCTGTTAACTAACATTAGCAGAGTTCTGTCGCTCTGGGCAGCGCGATCGCTCTGCCGCGGCCAAACTCCCAACAACAATTCAAATTTGAATTTGAAATTAATGTTAATATCAACGGCAGGGACAGCTCTCTCTCCAACTGGAGTGAAAGTTGGTCTCTGTCGTTGTAAGTGGCAGGACGTGTCGCGCGCGCTGTCAAACTAAACTTGACTTGTAAAAAAGCTTTGCAAGTTAAGCGACTTGTAATAATTTTTCGTGTGTGCGGGCAGAAATATTTTTTCCGTTTTACGTTTTTATGTTTTCTGCCCCACCGTGTTTTCGTGTAGCGCGTTTGTGTGTACGTTCGTCGTCGGCAGCGCCTCTGTGTAGTGTCGTTTTTGATAGTTTTGTGCAGTTTTATTAAACAATTAAAGCCCCTTAATACTAAGTAGGCTAAATAGCAATTAAAATTAAAAACTGTACAATTAAAACTAAGACAAAATGTACACACCCACACCATCCGTGAACCAATAAAGAGGCCTGCCCCAAGCCGTGTGCACCAACAACACACGCGCGCCGGGTACGGTTCAAATACAAGAAAAAAAAAAAAAAAATATAATTATTGCAACTAAAACCGACAAATACCTAAAACGAAAAAACGAAAAACGAAAAATTGCCACTCAAATTCAACTGTGTGTGTGTGTGAAGAAAGTGAACTTTGCACACAGCGCCATCTTCAAGTGCTCGCTCTTTCACTCAATTACATCGAGTGAAAACGAACACATACATACACACACATAGACATTACTCAATACACTCAAGACAACTAAAACGGCCAACAACAAGTGACGAGCGAAAAGGAAAGTGAAAAGTAACATCAAACCCTTAGCAAAGCATATATATTTTCACTCAAATATATATGTAATTTGCACACAGCAATTTCGCGAAATATATGTAATGATTGCATTGCACACTTAATGTGCAAGTGTCTATGTTTATGCAAGAAATTAACTATAAATATATAACGCATAAACTTAATGTTACATGTCCGTCCCAGTGAATGTAAAACTGTGTGACTTAATATTCCTTCTGTGAGTCAAATACTTGACAAGACTCACATATACTAAGTCAAATAGTATATGTGTGCAATTAAAACTACCCCTAAATTCAATAACTGTGATAACGAGCAAATAAAACTTGACCATAAAAATTGACAAGTGACTGTAAAACTGTCAATTAAATACATTAAAATACACATATAAAATGGCCAAGCTTAAAAGTGACAAATTAAAAAAGCAACTACTACAACAACTAAACCAGCAAATAAACCTACAGACGAGAGAGACCATGTCAAACGAGATTCAACAACTACAACAACACCAGCAACTACAAGAAGCTACAAATATGCCTAAAAGTAAGTCGCCTTCCCCGTCAGAATTAGCGCCTGGACCAGCTTCTAGCAGGCAGAAGCAGCGCAAAAATTCTGGCGCCAAGAATGCCGCCAAAAATGCTGCAACAGCAACACCAGCAACAACAACATCAGTTGCTGTCAAACCGCCATCTCGCAAAGCCCACTCAGGACCAATGGAGAGGCCAAAGTTCGCGCTAGAAATGGCGCCAAAAGCGAAGAGAGAGAGACGCTCTCTGGGCACAATGGCGGATACATCGAAACTCACTCAATTACAATTGAGTGAGATTGAATATCCGCCATTACCGACGCCGGCGAGCCCGCCAAATTCTACAAATTTTGGCGGCAACTCCGCATCACCGAACACAACCTGCAATGCCAGCCAAGGTATTGAGGTTGTGTTCACAAATTCGGACGTTGATGTTACTACTCAATCAACTTCCACATCGGCTTCCACTACTGGGTCCACAAACTCGAGCAGAGCTCGAGTTTCGCCAATAGTATCGTCTTTCGGCATGGACTATGCCGAATCCTCAGATGGCACTGAGGAAGACAACTCCGATGAGGACGACGAGGAGGAAACAACGTCCAAATCATCAACAACGCTCACCAATCGAGCGTCGCCAATAATGCAGCAACAGCAGCAACATCAGCAGCAGCATCAACATAAGCAGCAGCAGAAACATCAGCAACATAAGCAGCAGCAGCAGCAACATCAGCAGCAGCATCACCATCAGCAGCAGCAACATTTGCAGCAGCAGCAGCAACAACAGCAGCAGCATCATCTTCAGCAGCAGCAACATCAACAGCAGCTACAACAACAACAGCAACTAAGCTCAGCGCCTCTAGCAGCAACAGCAAGTACAAATTCAGCAGCAGATGGTAAGTCGAATTTTGCATTCAACTACCCTGCCCATACTGTGCCATCTAAGCGTAAAGCCATCAACTCTGGCCTCAAACGCAAAGCGAAAACTAAACTGAAGCGCAAGTCTAAGCGCAAAGCTAATAGCTACTGCGACGACGACGAAGACGACATCCCTCTCGGTGCCTCGCATGTGGAACGCATGTTCCGTATGCTACTCAAGCAGCACGAGTACCGAGACCCGTATTCGCAGTTCTATGCTGGCGATGATGATCCGGCATACGATCTCAGTGACTCGGATCCATTTGCGAGCGATAATGACTCCACTTGGCAAGCCGAGTCATGGGAGAGTGTGTCGGACGAGGAGTATATTGGGGACATATCTCTGCCTAATGGCCAAAATGGCGTCGAGGCTGCCACTGGCAATAATATTATGCCTACAAATTTGCCTACGCCCTTGACCATGCCCACGAATATGTCTACCCGCCCCCTGTACCTGCAAATAAAATAAATACAAAAAATGCTGAAAAAAATAATAATAAAAACACTGCCATTAATGCTACTGTTGCTCCCACGCCCAATAACGAGAGCAGCAACAACAACAAAAATAGCAATAAAAATAATAAAAAATCTGAAAAAAATAAAAAGCGTAAGAATAGAGAGGATGACGACGATATTCTTAACGAACTTGACGAATTGCTGTCGTCAAGACGTAAAGAATACGAGGATCAGGCCCGCCATAAAAAACAGGAGAAGGAATGGCACCTCGTCAAAAGTGCCAAAATTCCGACGCTGTTTCTCTCTGACGTTAAGCAGATCCAGCCATTGCTGGAAAGGCTCAACAAGCTGCCAGGAGTAGTTAACGGCTACTCCATTAAGTGCACTCAAAACGGCGCAATTCGTTTGCAGTGCAAGAGTGCCGAAATTTATGAAGCTGTGGCAAAAGAATTGAACACAGGTAGCACGACGATGCACACGCATCAAATGCGCAAGGATCGTGGCTACCGTGTCGTCATCAAACACCTGCACAGCACCACTCCGACTGACTGGATCAGAACGCAGCTGACCAACTTGGGCTTCACTGTGAGATTCGTTCGTGTCATGACACAACGTTTCTCCGGTAAGCCCATGAATCTGTTTGAGGTGGAGCTTGAGCCCTCAACAGACGGCAGCAATGAGGCGATCTATGAAATCGACAAGATGGGCAGCCAAGATGTCGTCATAGAGAAGCAGAGGAAGAGCATCGACCCTGTCCAGTGCCATAGATGCCAGGCTTTCGGCCATACAAAAAACTATTGTCGTAGACAATTTGTGTGTCTGAAGTGTGCCGGCGAACATGCTACCACATCGTGCACCAAGGCAAGGGACACACCAGCCAAGTGTGCCAATTGCCAAGGAGCACATGTGGCCAGCTACAAAGGCTGTAGGGTATTTAAGGACATGCAATCCAAAATGTCCATAAACAAGGCACGGTCTGAGTTTGCACAGATAATGCAAAAAGAATGGCCGCTGCCTAAATACCCTCAGCCGAAGCAGCAGCAACAACGTCAACAACAACATCAAAGGCAGCAACAGAAGGCGAAGCCAGCAACTACGCCTAGCAGGCAGCAGCGAAAGCAGCCAAAGCAGGCAACATCAGCGCCCAGATCCAGTAAGAAGAGGCAGCCAATAGTGCAGAAGCAGCAGCATGTTGCTAATAAGCAACAACAACAGCAGCCGAAGCAACAACAAAAACATCAGCGGCCAGCCAGAGGTCAAATGGACACACCTGCTAGGAACAGCAACAACAACAAAAATGCCACTAAAAGTAAGAACAAAGCTTCTTACGCACAAGCTGTTAAAACGGACAACGCAAATAAGCAGATTGCGAGAGCCGAAGCTGGACCTGCAAGTCGACACTTGGGGAGACTTCAGGGAAGGCTTCGTGCCGAGCAGGAGCAGCAGCAGAAGCAGAAGGAGCAGCAACAACAACAAGCAACGCCCAGCCAATCCCAGCCAGACGCAATATTGATGGAGCTGTTGCGTCAAAATGCTGAAAATATCAGTCAAATGGGCAAAAGGCTGGACGCCCTGACTGATATAGTCACAGCATTGCTAGCAAACTGCAACTTGACTAGCAAACAACAGCCAACGCAACAGCATCAACACGTGGACGCCATAGTCCAAATACTCAGCCCTAATTCTAATGACATGTCAGTGGACAGTGTCAATCACAACGCCACTGACATGATCATAAATGGATAAAGGTGTCACTAAAATCAACAATTACAATAGCCCTATCCATATCATTGCTGCTAGCAATTCTACAAGAGCAGCAGCAACTACTAAATATATAAATAATAAATATATAAATAATAATTGCACTCACCCCACTATGAAGATGAAAGTGCAAGTAATTGAACCAACCGCCAATAATATCGATGACAGCAGTACATCGTACGTTCTTGAAAATTATCCTTGGTATCCTTCCTTTCTTGACGGGCTGGATTCAACGAAAAACGTACTCGATGCCAAAAAACCTAAAATAAAAAAATATAATCAGTATTTACAAAAATCGCTAAATATAAATAAAACTGCGAATAAATACACAGTCATCGGACATGTATATCACAATCGTTTGCACTCGCAAACATCAAAAATTCCGCAGGAGCAGCTTCGCACCTTCACAACGCCGGGGCAGCGGCATCGAAAAGCGACGCAACAACAACAAACTCCACATAGGCGGTTGCACAACTCCATTCACAATAGTGGGAGTGAGGCAATCAAGTTGTCCGACAGCATGCAGCTCGACGTGGAATGGCAGCAGAAATTTACCATTTATCCAAATGATATGGAAAAAGAAAAGATTCAAAATCAGCAAAAACAACAACAAATAAATGCAATAAACAATTCAGAGGATATACTCACCAAACAGCAGCATCCATCTCGACGTGTTATTGGCATCCAAAATTGTCCAGAAGAGGCCAATAACCAAACTGGCTCCTTTTGGACCGATTGGCTCCAGCGACGACAACTCGCTTTTAATCAGCGGCAGCAACTCCTCCTTAACCTGGACAACAGCAACCTGGCAACTCTGGAGGAACACTCCGATGACAACAGCATCGAAATGTGCCACCAGAGGCAGCGCTACTGGCAGACGGCGTCAACCAATTGGCGTCACTTTGCACACTGTGCTAAGTGGCTCCAAATTCTCCAACGGGTCTCCAGAATGCAGCGCGGGAATCCTGACATGGAGATTGGGCCATCTCCTGGCCTCCTCCATAAATCCTGGGCATCCTGGTGCAATCCTCGTTGTCATCCCTGGCAACAGCAACAACAGCAGCATCTAATGAATAAAAGAATTAATTTATTATTTCTTTTATATAACTCTCCTCTAAATAATTACAGAAAAACAACTTACCTGAAAATACTTACCTGCAGCAACTCCAATGATGTGACCACACAGGCGATGTGGCAACGCTGGTGGTATAATCCGGCCATAGCGCATCTCCACCTAATTGGGCAGCAGGCGCCAATAAGAACTGCCTATACGTGCCCTCCACGGGCTCTATGGGCATGGCAAATTCTCAGTGAGGCCTTGGAGCAGCTGATGATGCAGTGCATCAACTACGGACCGTCTCCAGGTCCAACTATCACCATCCTCGCCACTCAGCAGCAGCGTCACGCACTCACCCACTGCCCCGCGTCTCCAAAATGCCGTTCTCACGGCTCTGCGGCGGCTTGTGGGTGCACTGTGCCGCTCCAGCATCCAGATGGGCAGTCGCTCATGCCATCCAGCTGCCTCGGGTCCACCTCTAGGGCCCCTAGGCAGCACCAGACGAATCTACAGCCGACTACTCCATGCAGTAGCCGGCAGCAAACACGGCCAAAATGGCCAAACTGGCAGCGTAGCCCAATTTGGACGTGGCGACCATGGCCACGGGGTAATAGTCAGGTGCGCATGGGCGCACTTGATGGCATCCTCCTCGTGGCCATGCACCTCCTGACGCTCAATAAGGGCGTGACAGCGGCGTGGGACTCCACATCGCCGTCTCCCCATGGGCGCAGCTTCAAGCAGCAGCAGCAGCAGCAATTCACACTCTGTCGCCAGCAGTTACATGGCGTCCCAGTCATGGCAACTGGCGGCAGAGTGCACATAGGAAGGCAACTAGAACGAAGAGAAACTAGTTAGAATCTCTTTAGAATTAACTAAGTTCAAATACTTACCCATTTAGTGCGCAGTTAGCATCCCATGTAATCTCATCTCGTACCTGAAAATAATGAAAATTAGTAATTAAGTATATATATTTGCTCTTAAAATTAGTATACTCACCGTTATTGACCACCTAAAAACAATCTTGACTCACCTGACTCTTGATTAGCCATTAATCCTGAAAAGAAAAAGAAAATTAATAAGACACATGTTTTTTATGCAATCTGCAATTTATGTATTACAATTGTCAATTTTACCTGTTTTAATTGTCCCTTTGTCTATATGTAAATTTTTAATATTTCGTCCATGACTTGATGTAAATTCCTGTTTTCTTGACCTGTAAAATAGCAGCAAATTTTGTTTATTAATTTTAAGTTTCTTTGTTATAGAAATGTAGGTAAACATACCCCTTCACAATAGGACGACATGCACACACACACGCACACGCAAGTAAGAAACACACACACACGATCGGTCACTAATAACTTCAGCACGAGTTGGCCGCGGTAACGATGTATCGATTGTTTGATAAAAATATCAACAATCGTTACATCGTATTGGGCGGTCGTGACTGCTCGGAGTTGGCAGAATTCTGTTAACTAACATTAGCAGAGTTCTGTCGCTCTGGGCAGCGCGATCGCTCTGCCGCGGCCAAACTCACAACAACAATGCAAATTCGAATTTGAATTCAAATGTTATTATCAACGGCAGGGACAGCTCTCTCTCCAACTGGAGTGAAAGTTGGTCTCTGTCGTTGTAAGTGGCAGGACGTGTCGCGCGCGCCTATCAAACTTAACTTGACTTGTAAATTATTACAAGTTAAGCGACTTAGAATAATTTTTCGTGTGTGCGGGCAGAAATATTTTTTCCGTTTTACGTTTTTATGTTTTCTGCCCCACCGTGTTTTCGTGTAGCGCGTTTGTGTATACGTTCGTCGTCGGCAGCGCCTCTGTGTAGTGTCGTTTTTGATAGTTTTGTGCAGTTTTGTTAAACAATTAAAGCCCCTTAATACTTAAGTAGGCTAAATAGCAATTAAAATTAAAAACTGTACAATTAAAGCTAAGATAAAATGTACACACCCAAAACTTCCGTGACCCAATAAAGAGGCCTGCCCCAAGCCGTGTGCACCAACAACACACGCGCGCCGGGTACGGTTCAAATACAAAAAAAAAAAAAAAAAAACTCTCCCCAGCACCATCCACACCACCATGATCACTTGCTGGCCACCTCCTCAGCACCTCATGGTCCCTCTTCACCCATCCACCGCTGGACTCATCTCCAGCACCAGCATTCACTCTTCCTCCACCCTGGACACTCCGCCACTTTTCCCACGATCCCACCAATCACACATCGCTGGACCACAGCATACACGCACCACAATCCACACCATTGGCTAAACCACACTGCCCGTCCAGTTTTCGAGAGGGCTGGACACCGTCATCCACCAGCATCTGGATCAGTCTGCATTGGGACTGATACTCCTGCTTCCAACAAACCTCTCGCCATTCAAAACTCCTCACCCCTGCTGGCTCAAGGCGCAGTATTCGTACGCCAAGCGCTGAAGCCGCACTCACCACACGTAGATAGGTTTAAACCACCACCAATGTTAGTCTTAATCTAGCCAATTAAGCTCCCCACCTCTGTCACCCCTCCCCGCTAAACCTATCTACACTCAAACAATAAATCTTAGGTTGACGCCCCTATGGCTCAACTGAAATAAGAAAAAAATGTACAAAATCAACAAAAGCAACAACAGAAAAGTACATTGAACCAACTTCGCACAGAGGTTACACTTACCACACAACAGCATCCAATTCCACGTAGCGCTGGTGTCCAAAATCAGCCAGAGGGCACCAATACTCAAAATGGTTCCTTCTGGGCAGATTGGCTTCAGCGGCGTCAAATCGCCTTTATACGGCGACAGCAACTCCTCCCTAATCCGGACATCAGCAACTGTGGCCAGAAGAAGAGCAGTCTGGCAACTCTGCAGAGGCAATGCGATGGCAACTGCACTGAAATGTGCCACCAGAGACAGCACTACTGGCAGACGGCGACACCCAATTGGCGTCACTTTGCACACTGCGCTAAGTGGCTCCAAATTCTCCAACGGGTCTCCAGAATGCAGCGCGGGACTCTTGACGTGGAGAATGGGCCATCACCTGGCCTCCTCCATGAATCCTGGGCCTCCTGGCGCAATCCTCGTTGTCATCCTTGGCAACAGCAACAGCAGCAGCAACTAAAATATAAAAGAAATAATTTATTATCTCTTTTATACAACTCTCTTTTATATAATTACAGAAAAAATACTTACCAGCCAATACTTACCTGCAGCAACTCCTTCGATCCAATCCCACGGACGATGTGGCAACGCTGGTGGCATAATCTTGCCATTGCGCACCCCTACCCAACTGGGCAGCAGGCGCCAATAAGAAATGCCTATACGTGCCCTTCACGGGCTCTATGGGCATGGCAAATCCTCAGCGAGGCCTTGGAGCAGCTGATGATGCAGTGCATCAACTACGGACCGTCTCCAGGTCCAGTCATCACCATCCTGGCCATCCAGCAGCAGCGTCACGCACTCACCCACTGCCCCGCGTCACCAAAAAGCCGTTCTCACGGCTCTGCGGCGGCTTGTGGGAGCACTGTGCCGCTCCAGCATCCATATGGGCAGTCGCTCATGCCATCCAGCTGCCTCGGGTCCACCTCTAGGGCCCCTAGGCAGCACCAGAAGAATCCACAGCCGACTACTCCACGCAGTAGCCGGCAGCAAACACGGCCAAAATGGCCAAACTGGCAGCGTAGCCCAATTTGGACGTGGCGACCATGGCCACGGGGTAATAGTCAGGTGCGCATGGGCGCACTTGATGGCATCCTCCTCGTGGCCATGCACCTCCTGACGCTCAATAAGGGCGTGACAGCGGCGTGGGACTCCACATCGCCGTCTCCCCACGGGCGCAGCTTCAAGCAGCAGCAGCAGCAGCAGCAAATTCACACTCTGTCGCCAGCAGTTACATGGCGTCCCAGTCATGGCAACTGGCGGCAGAGTGCACATAGAAAGGCTAATAGAACGAAGAGAAACTAATTAGTATCTCTTTAAGTACATATAAGTTCACATACTTACCCAGTTAGCACGTAGTTAGAATCCCATGACATCTCATCTCGTACCTGAAAATAATGAAAATTAGTAATTAAGTATATATATTTGCTCTTAAAATTAGTATACTCACCGTTATTGACCACCTAAAAACAATCTTGACTCACCTGACTCTTGATTAGCCATTAATCCTGAAAAGAAAAAGAAAATTTAATAAGACACACGTTTTTTATGCAATCTGCAATTTATGTATTACAATTGTCAATTTTACCTGTTTTAATTGTCCCTTTGTCTATATGTAAATTTTTAATATTTCGTCCATGATTTGATGTAAATTCCTGTTTTCTTGACCTGTAAAATAGCAGCAAATTTTGTTTATTAATTTTAAGTTTCTTTGTTATAGAAATGTAGGTAAACATACCCCTCACAATAGGACGACATGCACACACACACGCACACGCAAGTAAGAAACACACACACACGATCGGTCACTAATAACTTCAGCACGAGTTGGCCGCGGTAACGATGTATCGATTGTTTGATAAAAATATCAACAATCGTTACATCGTATTGGGCGGTCGTGACTGCTCGGAGTTGGCAGAATTCTGTTAACTAACATTAGCAGAGTTCTGTCGCTCTGGGCAGCGCGATCGCTCTGCCGCGGCCAAGCTCACAACAACAATGTAAATTCAAATTTGAATTTGAATGTTAGTATCAACGGCAGGGACAGCTCTCTCTCCAACTGGAGTGAAAGTTGGTCTCTGTCGTTGTAAGTGGCAGGACGTGTCGCGCGCGCTGTCTAACTAAACTTGACTTGTAAAAAAGCTTTTGCAAGTTAAGCGACTTGTAATAATTTTTCGTGTGTGCGGGCAGAAATATTTTTTCCGTTTTACGTTTTTATGTTTTCTGCCCCACCGTGTTTTCGTGTAGCGCGTTTGTGTGTACGTTCGTCGTCGGCAGCGCCTCTGTGTAGTGTCGTTTTTGATAGTTTTGTGCAGTTTTTGTGAACAATTAAAGCCCCTTAGTAATAAGTAGGCTAAATAGCAATTAAAATAAAAATCTGTGCAACTTAAACTAAGACAAAATGTACACACTCCCACCATCCGTGAACCAATAAAGAGGCCTGCCCCAAGCCGTGTGCACCAACAACACACGCGCGCCGGGTACGGTTCAAATACAAGAAAAAAAAAAAATTCCCCGAAATACCCGACGCTACACGCTACATGCCCGCCATGCCCACATACAAAAGTTTGCTTACTCAAGGCTACTTGTGGCGAGTCGTTTGGTTCTTATTTCCTAGAAGTGTTCATTTCCAGGAAGTGCCCGACGCTACACGCTACATGCATGTAAGCTTAACCTACGCACACACCTTATCACATCATTCACATATGCATACACACATACACTACACACATCCATAACAGCAGCAGCATCCAGCAGCAGCAGCCAGCAATCAACGGCCAGCAGCGGCAGTAACAGCAGCAGCAGCCAGCAACCAACGGCCAGCAACAGCGGCCAGCATAAGCCTGCGTTTGACAGCAGCAACTGTGCCTGTGTATGTGTATGTACCTGTGTATGTGCCTGTGTATGGGTATGTGTATGGGCATGTGCCTGTGTATGTGCCTGTGTATGGGCATGGGCATGTGCATGTGTATGTGCCTGTGTATGGGTATGTGTATGTGCCTGTGTATGGGTATGTGTATGGGTATGGGTATGTGTGTGTGTATGGGTATGGGTATGGGTATGTGTGTGGGTATGTGCCTGGGCTTGACAGCAGCAACACCAGCATTAACTGCATCAAACAGCAGCAACAGCATCAGTAGCAGCAGCAACACCTATCATAAATGTGTTGTATACACCAGCTATTTCCTGGAAGTGTTCATTTCCCCGAAATACCCGACGCTACACGCTACATGCCCGCCATGCCCACATACAAAAGTTTGCTTACTCAAGGCTACTTGTGGCGAGTCGTTTGGTTCTTATTTCCTAGAAGTGTTCATTTCCAGGAAGTGCCCGACGCTACACGCTACATGCATGTAAGCTTAACCTACGCACACACCTTATCACATCATTCACATATGCATACACACATACACTACACACATCCATAACAGCAGCAGCATCCAGCAGCAGCAGCCAGCAATCAACGGCCAGCAGCGGCAGTAACAGCAGCAGCAGCCAGCAACCAACGGCCAGCAACAGCGGCCAGCATAAGCCTGCGTTTGACAGCAGCAACTGTGCCTGTGTATGTGTATGTACCTGTGTATGTGCCTGTGTATGGGTATGTGTATGGGCATGTGCCTGTGTATGTGCCTGTGTATGGGCATGGGCATGTGCATGTGTATGTGCCTGTGTATGGGTATGTGTATGTGCCTGTGTATGGGTATGTGTATGGGTATGGGTATGTGTGTGTGTATGGGTATGGGTATGGGTATGTGTGTGGGTATGTGCCTGGGCTTGACAGCAGCAACACCAGCATTAACTGCATCAAACAGCAGCAACAGCATCAGTAGCAGCAGCAACACCTATCATAAATGTGTTGTATACACCAGCTATTTCCTGGAAGTGTTCATTTCCCCGAAATACCCGACGCTACACGCTACATGCCCGCCATGCCCACATACAAAAGTTTGCTTACTCAAGGCTACTTGTGGCGAGTCGTTTGGTTCTTATTTCCTAGAAGTGTTCATTTCCAGGAAGTGCCCGACGCTACACGCTACATGCATGTAAGCTTAACCTACGCACACACCTTATCACATCATTCACATATGCATACACACATACACTACACACATCCATAACAGCAGCAGCATCCAGCAGCAGCAGCCAGCAATCAACGGCCAGCAGCGGCAGTAACAGCAGCAGCAGCCAGCAACCAACGGCCAGCAACAGCGGCCAGCATAAGCCTGCGTTTGACAGCAGCAACTGTGCCTGTGTATGTGTATGTACCTGTGTATGTGCCTGTGTATGGGTATGTGTATGGGCATGTGCCTGTGTATGTGCCTGTGTATGGGCATGGGCATGTGCATGTGTATGTGCCTGTGTATGGGTATGTGTATGTGCCTGTGTATGGGTATGTGTATGGGTATGGGTATGTGTGTGTGTATGGGTATGGGTATGGGTATGTGTGTGGGTATGTGCCTGGGCTTGACAGCAGCAACACCAGCATTAACTGCATCAAACAGCAGCAACAGCATCAGTAGCAGCAGCAACACCTATCATAAATGTGTTGTATACACCAGCTATTTCCTGGAAGTGTTCATTTCCCCGAAATACCCGACGCTACACGCTACATGCCCGCCATGCCCACATACAAAAGTTTGCTTACTCAAGGCTACTTGTGGCGAGTCGTTTGGTTCTTATTTCCTAGAAGTGTTCATTTCCAGGAAGTGCCCGACGCTACACGCTACATGCATGTAAGCTTAACCTACGCACACACCTTATCACATCATTCACATATGCATACACACATACACTACACACATCCATAACAGCAGCAGCATCCAGCAGCAGCAGCCAGCAATCAACGGCCAGCAGCGGCAGTAACAGCAGCAGCAGCCAGCAACCAACGGCCAGCAACAGCGGCCAGCATAAGCCTGCGTTTGACAGCAGCAACTGTGCCTGTGTATGTGTATGTACCTGTGTATGTGCCTGTGTATGGGTATGTGTATGGGCATGTGCCTGTGTATGTGCCTGTGTATGGGCATGGGCATGTGCATGTGTATGTGCCTGTGTATGGGTATGTGTATGTGCCTGTGTATGGGTATGTGTATGGGTATGGGTATGTGTGTGTGTATGGGTATGGGTATGGGTATGTGTGTGGGTATGTGCCTGGGCTTGACAGCAGCAACACCAGCATTAACTGCATCAAACAGCAGCAACAGCATCAGTAGCAGCAGCAACACCTATCATAAATGTGTTGTATACACCAGCTATTTCCTGGAAGTGTTCATTTCCCCGAAATACCCGACGCTACACGCTACATGCCCGCCATGCCCACATACAAAAGTTTGCTTACTCAAGGCTACTTGTGGCGAGTCGTTTGGTTCTTATTTCCTAGAAGTGTTCATTTCCAGGAAGTGCCCGACGCTACACGCTACATGCATGTAAGCTTAACCTACGCACACACCTTATCACATCATTCACATATGCATACACACATACACTACACACATCCATAACAGCAGCAGCATCCAGCAGCAGCAGCCAGCAATCAACGGCCAGCAGCGGCAGTAACAGCAGCAGCAGCCAGCAACCAACGGCCAGCAACAGCGGCCAGCATAAGCCTGCGTTTGACAGCAGCAACTGTGCCTGTGTATGTGTATGTACCTGTGTATGTGCCTGTGTATGGGTATGTGTATGGGCATGTGCCTGTGTATGTGCCTGTGTATGGGCATGGGCATGTGCATGTGTATGTGCCTGTGTATGGGTATGTGTATGTGCCTGTGTATGGGTATGGGTATGTGTGTGTGTATGGGTATGGGTATGGGTATGTGTGTGGGTATGTGCCTGGGCTTGACAGCAGCAACACCAGCATTAACTGCATCAAACAGCAGCAACAGCATCAGTAGCAGCAGCAACACCTATCATAAATGTGTTGTATACACCAGCTATTTCCTGGAAGTGTTCATTTCCCCGAAATACCCGACGCTACACGCTACATGCCCGCCATGCCCACATACAAAAGTTTGCTTACTCAAGGCTACTTGTGGCGAGTCGTTTGGTTCTTATTTCCTAGAAGTGTTCATTTCCAGGAAGTGCCCGACGCTACACGCTACATGCATGTAAGCTTAACCTACGCACACACCTTATCACATCATTCACATATGCATACACACATACACTACACACATCCATAACAGCAGCAGCATCCAGCAGCAGCAGCCAGCAATCAACGGCCAGCAGCGGCAGTAACAGCAGCAGCAGCCAGCAACCAACGGCCAGCAACAGCGGCCAGCATAAGCCTGCGTTTGACAGCAGCAACTGTGCCTGTGTATGTGTATGTACCTGTGTATGTGCCTGTGTATGGGTATGTGTATGGGCATGTGCCTGTGTATGTGCCTGTGTATGGGCATGGGCATGTGCATGTGTATGTGCCTGTGTATGGGTATGTGTATGTGCCTGTGTATGGGTATGTGTATGGGTATGGGTATGTGTGTGTGTATGGGTATGGGTATGGGTATGTGTGTGGGTATGTGCCTGGGCTTGACAGCAGCAACACCAGCATTAACTGCATCAAACAGCAGCAACAGCATCAGTAGCAGCAGCAACACCTATCATAAATGTGTTGTATACACCAGCTATTTCCTGGAAGTGTTCATTTCCCCGAAATACCCGACGCTACACGCTACATGCCCGCCATGCCCACATACAAAAGTTTGCTTACTCAAGGCTACTTGTGGCGAGTCGTTTGGTTCTTATTTCCTAGAAGTGTTCATTTCCAGGAAGTGCCCGACGCTACACGCTACATGCATGTAAGCTTAACCTACGCACACACCTTATCACATCATTCACATATGCATACACACATACACTACACACATCCATAACAGCAGCAGCATCCAGCAGCAGCAGCCAGCAATCAACGGCCAGCAGCGGCAGTAACAGCAGCAGCAGCCAGCAACCAACGGCCAGCAACAGCGGCCAGCATAAGCCTGCGTTTGACAGCAGCAACTGTGCCTGTGTATGTGTATGTACCTGTGTATGTGCCTGTGTATGGGTATGTGTATGGGCATGTGCCTGTGTATGTGCCTGTGTATGGGCATGGGCATGTGCATGTGTATGTGCCTGTGTATGGGTATGTGTATGTGCCTGTGTATGGGTATGTGTATGGGTATGGGTATGTGTGTGTGTATGGGTATGGGTATGGGTATGTGTGTGGGTATGTGCCTGGGCTTGACAGCAGCAACACCAGCATTAACTGCATCAAACAGCAGCAACAGCATCAGTAGCAGCAGCAACACCTATCATAAATGTGTTGTATACACCAGCTATTTCCTGGAAGTGTTCATTTCCCCGAAATACCCGACGCTACACGCTACATGCCCGCCATGCCCACATACAAAAGTTTGCTTACTCAAGGCTACTTGTGGCGAGTCGTTTGGTTCTTATTTCCTAGAAGTGTTCATTTCCAGGAAGTGCCCGACGCTACACGCTACATGCATGTAAGCTTAACCTACGCACACACCTTATCACATCATTCACATATGCATACACACATACACTACACACATCCATAACAGCAGCAGCATCCAGCAGCAGCAGCCAGCAATCAACGGCCAGCAGCGGCAGTAACAGCAGCAGCAGCCAGCAACCAACGGCCAGCAACAGCGGCCAGCATAAGCCTGCGTTTGACAGCAGCAACTGTGCCTGTGTATGTGTATGTACCTGTGTATGTGCCTGTGTATGGGTATGTGTATGGGCATGTGCCTGTGTATGTGCCTGTGTATGGGCATGGGCATGTGCATGTGTATGTGCCTGTGTATGGGTATGTGTATGTGCCTGTGTATGGGTATGTGTATGGGTATGGGTATGTGTGTGTGTATGGGTATGGGTATGGGTATGTGTGTGGGTATGTGCCTGGGCTTGACAGCAGCAACACCAGCATTAACTGCATCAAACAGCAGCAACAGCATCAGTAGCAGCAGCAACACCTATCATAAATGTGTTGTATACACCAGCTATTTCCTGGAAGTGTTCATTTCCCCGAAATACCCGACGCTACACGCTACATGCCCGCCATGCCCACATACAAAAGTTTGCTTACTCAAGGCTACTTGTGGCGAGTCGTTTGGTTCTTATTTCCTAGAAGTGTTCATTTCCAGGAAGTGCCCGACGCTACACGCTACATGCATGTAAGCTTAACCTACGCACACACCTTATCACATAATTCCCATATGCATACACATATACACTACATACATCCGTCTCACATACATCCGTCCCACATACATCCGTCACACATATTATCACCACACACGATCACAACACTACTGTACACAACACACTACTAAAATTATACACACAACGCATATATGTGTGTATAATCCAGACCCTAATGGTGTGGATTTCTACTACTATGACTAAAATCTAAAGAACTACATACATTCGGTTAGTCCGAAGTTAATGGAGACTGGCTTATGAATAATGAGTCCACGATCAGTCTCAACTCATAAGCTGCCATCAACCGGCTCCTCATAGCAGACAAGCTAGAACCGCTTGCGAATTATTAGGCAACAAATGTGAAAATATAATAATAAAATATATCACATACTTTTGCATGTCAACTTTTTAAAATATGTAGCATACTTTTGGATGTCTGCTGATAAATTAGAAAAATATGTAGCATACTTTTACATGCCAAATTATAATTTTAAAATATGTAGCATAGTTTTGCAAGCCACTGATAAATATGATAAAAATGTGTAGCATACTTTTACTTGTCAACAGATATTTTAAAAATATGTAGCATACTTTTGCATGCCAACTTATAAAAATAAGTAGCATACTTTTGCATGCCAACTTATAAAACGTGTAGCATACTTTTGCATGCCAACTTATTAAAATATGTAGCATACTTTTGCATGCCAACTTATTAAAATATGTAGCATACTTTGGCATGCCAACTTTTCATATTATGTAGCATACTTTTGCATGCCAACTGATAATATGAAAACAATATGTAGCATACTTTTGCATGTCAACTGATAAAATGTTAAATTAGTATGTAGCATACTTTTGCATGTCAACGGATAAAGTATGAACAAAATAAGTTGCATATCTTTGGGTATGGACATTTAATATATTATGGATAAAAGTTCAAACTTATCCAAAATGTTAGCATAAGATTTGTCAGCAGCCAATGAAAATCAAGAAATTTGAGAGCATGGTAAAGTCTGAATATATTGCCTTTACAACAATCTAAAGCCACTACTTTAACGTTCTTTGGAATATTTTTAAATTTTTTTATCTGCCAATATACCGAAGTAGAAGAAAGCAATAAAATTTGAAAGTCGTCGAAGACAAAGAAAATGCATCGTTTTTCTACGTTTGGTAAATAATATATATCTCATTTAAATACTAATATTTCGCGTTATTCTAAAATACGATAAATGCTTAGTTTATAAGAATATATCATCTTCGATCTCTTCTCCTCTATAATGGCCAATTCGTTTGTTGTAGCCTGTTTCTAAGAATATTGAGACAATGCATATGGCTAAATAATATCTATCTGTTCCAAATGTTAATAATATATTCCCAAAAATATAAAATATTGCATATATAGATAGTAATATTAATAACAACAGTATGGGTAAATGCTAAATTGCAACTATAAACGCATGCAAACAACATCAATACAATGACAGAGCTCCAAAATGTAGTTAAATTATCGTAGGGTTTTACCAGTAAGATCACTAAAACGAAATAAAAAATCCTGCAATTGACAGCTTAAATTGTGCAGCCGCATTACAAAATATTATATTCCTTGACCGATGCGCTTACATTTGACGCAATCAACGTTCGACACAAGCGGCCCTGAGACAATTCTTCAAGAAAACAGGGGTAATTACCAAGACGGATATAAAATTAAAGACAAGTTGTTCAATCAATTTTAACAACTGTTGTTCAAATTTGGAAGAGTTATTTATTGATAAGTTTGTTTAATTTGTGTGGTATGTATTAAATATTTATTTCCGTTTTAGAGTATTAAGTTTTGAAGATTTGAAAGAGCAATTACGGTATATCTTATAATTCATATGCCTGCTTGTTTTTTTTTTATTTATAAACACTTGGGAGATGTAAAAATATTTTACAACAACAATAAGATAGTCGGATAGCTAATAAAAAAAATAAATTAAGCTACATTTCGTCAAATTCTCACATTAAAATTGTTTTTAGTTTACTAACAATTCTTGAACATTCGATTATAAATGTACTTTGTGCAACGTGAAACATGTTATGTCCATTTAATGCTGCAATTTGAATAATGTATTTTCATTAGGTTCTACCTTTTGTAGTTAAGAAAAGTTATAAACGGCTTATACTACTGTTGTATTATTAAATGATCCAGCAAATCGGCTCTGGGCCACTCAATTGGAAATAAATCTAGCTACAGCATTTACAGTGCCAGAATAAGCCCTGTCAATTCGTGCAAGATTATTTGTATAATGTCAATATTGCAAGAAAGTTTGGCTTATGTACATAAGTATATATGTAGGTATGCTTTTAAGTACATACTGTTGTTTATTTACCTATATTCTGACTATAGTCATGTAAACTTATTGTTCTTTGATATTAGGTAAACGAGAATACTCAAATGAATTCGGATAATTAAAACGTATGATAATTTGTATTGACATAGATATTTAACTGCTCGCTTAAAAGCTTCATATGCTCACCTAATGTCATGTGCAAAATTTGTCGCACACTTTAAATACTAGGCGCAGTTGCTTTTAAATGTATAAATATACAGAAATTTCGTTTTCTTGCATTCTAACAAAGAGGTTAATTTTATGAATGCCCAAATTGTATTACTAAGAGACAAAGGGTTACACATTATTTAAGTACATAGAAATTTGTAAGTATATGTAATTATTATTATGCTTCATAATCGGAGATTTTTAAATGCGGAAATTTCAATTACAACTTGAATATTTTAATGTTGCTTAATAAGGAATATAAGAAATACATTATTTTCGGTTTAGGATAAACTGATTGGATACATGCGTTTGTTATTTATAGATAAAATTGCATTAATGTTTGCCAGTTTTTGTTTGTTTAATGTTCGAGTTGAAATGTTTTATATTCCGCGATTCTTTTCTCTTAAGTTATATAATTAAAAGATTAGGTTTAACTTTGAGACTTTGCACAGCATTTTTTGTATTATACATTTACATTTTGTATATATGTAAATTGTATTCATATTGTTTTTGACGTTTTACAAAATTGAGTAAAAACTTGTTCATATAAAAATTGTAAGTTTTGTCAACTAAAAACATGTACAAATTTTTAAAAATATAAATCCGAAAAAGAGTATTGAAAGATTTTGTTGTAAAAAGTAAAAAGCAATATAAAAATAAAAACAACTTGCAGAATTACGTGGCTTGATTTATGCGGACTGTCTAGAATGGGAGATGAAGTTTTTGTTGAGTGCTTTTGCTCATATCGTGGAGCATATAATGAATCAGTCTTTGCGTGTCACAAGTATCAAACGAGGAGACGATACGTAAGTTCAATATTGTATGTTAGCATAAACCACATCGAAATGCTGATTTTACTTCGATTTTTGTGGCATACAAACAGTATAAAAACTAACTGTGTTGCATCGTTGTTGAAATTTTAATGTCATTCATTGAGAGAGTTGAAAGTATGCTTCTTGTAAATGAGAATGGTAGAGTAAGTTAACATGTTTTATTTAAATATGTACTAATTAGATTAGCTGTGCTGCGTGTTTTGCTTTAAGCTAAGCAGAATTAAATTACTGAAGTACAAAGCGTAATATGTTAATAGTTATGTTAACAATGTATTTTTATATGTGAATAAATATGTATGTATATATTTATAATTATTAAGTATTCGTAGTTGGCGAGATACGATTTGTAGGTTTTTTTTTAATGTAATTAAACCCGAGAAAGTTTTGAAGAATAAATAAATATCGGATAAAAGTCCCATTTTGTGTTGTTTTGGTTTTTTGAATATACATACATACAAAAACGTATAATTATATTATAATATACTTAGAATCAAATTTTAATACATATAATGCTTAAGAACTGTTAGTTGCTGAATTTGTTTTTACAGTTTTTATTAGCCTGAATACAAAAATACCTTATTATACAAGTGTGTATATATTGTATATATTTTTATTAAATTAATATTATATGTATGTTGTAATTGATAATTAACTCGTTATAAATTTTAATGCACGATAAATTTGCTCGACAAATATTGCAAACATTCAAACTTTTATATTTTAGATTAGTTTGGTTTATGTTTTTTGAACATATCAGTTAATGTTCTTTTCCGGTTATTCATTGTCTATTTATTATGCTGCGCTACTACATGAGGCGATTTGTAAAAGTTTTGAACAAACTCGGAGAGGCTGTAGACAGCGCCAGGTCCCTTCCCAGGGCTCATACATATAAAGTCGCCCAAGCAGTGGATGTTTGCTGAAAAAGTATAGCAATTAGTTAAGTCTAGAAACTTTTTCATTAATAAAGGATTACAATTAGACAGAATGGGTGGATATGAAGGCGGTGGCTTAATCCAGCTGCCGTCTGGTCGGCGCATGTGTCGACGATCCGATGAAAAGTCAATTAGATATGTATCTGCGGTTATAACTCTAAAGAATCTGCAAATAAATTTGACATTTAGTTTCCTTAGAATTATAAGTATCACGGTTTTCATGCCTATGATGCTCAGGCCGTAATGCGAGATCGGAACGAAAAGTCTCTGTTACGTATTTATGGAAATATGTTGGAAATGGGAGTGTTGTGTCCAAATCAAAGACTAAGCAACGGTTCGGTGATGGATTGTGCATAAAAAACACATGATAGTCCTGTAATAATAAGCACAGTGTTATCAGATTTCATTTAAGATAATTTGTCAAAAGGTTTCGACAGAAACTTACCCATATTACAACTTGATCATCACCTCGTCCGGCTTTTTGACGCCAGAGTGGCACAGTTCGCCCTTCATTGGAAACAAATACCGCATAGCACTTGGTTAATTCCTCGGGACGCGTGCGTTGCACTTGTTCACAAAGTTTCCAGACGTTCTCTTCGCTAGAACAAAATGAAAAATTGTTTAAATATGTAAAAGACTTTAATTATCAGATTTACCAAAACACTTTTAACTATTCTCTTATTGTATACTAATTTGTGTTTTTGTATGAGCTCCCTCAGAAGGAGCAAAATATACTTTAACTGAGTTTATAAGTCACTTCTACGTTTGCTATATACATTGTTTCATTTACAATTTTTCGTTGTAGCCTTCATATTCGCCATTCCGGCAAAATGCGTATGGCTGTAAGAACGCAACAATTGAAACCCCTTAACGCGCTTGGCCAATCCCTAGGCCCTCACAATCTACACACACACACAAACACAATTACACTGGCGCGCTGCTTTTGTAAGCAGACATGACCGTTTGACCTAATTTTAAAGCTGAGCGGCGGCGCGTCAATAGGACAGACACCTAAACCATAGGCAAGAAATGTAAAAATGAGAGAGCAGCTGTATAATGAGCGAATTTACATGCGAAGCAAGGAATATCAACCAACACGAAACACGAAATCACACGGGATAAACGAAGACTGTCTACAAACATATATATGCACCACAGGCGAATGGATAAAATAGCTAATTCTGATATGTGAATTAACCGGTTATTATTCGTTTCTGTATGTTAACAAGTATAAAATAAGCAAAGGATAATTCTACGTCATGATATTTCTTTTATAGTATATATAAATATATAAGTATGTAAGACTAGCAGTTACAGACTTTTATAAATTTAAGTTATTTAAATATCTATATTTTTCAATCATATTTAAAAGCATTCTGCTCTAAAAACCATCAAGATTTTTCTCAATTTTACATTAACAAGTTTTCACTTTTTTTCAATTTACATTTACATATTTCTATTGCAGTTTATTTGATTTCCAAAATCCCTTTTTTTCTTCAACGATAGTACTCACCAGTAACAGGACACATACGAGCAATCCGATATTTTGGGGAACAAAAAATCTGTTGTCATTGTGAAGATTTGCTAATGAGTTCGATTCGCTTTATTGTTGGGTTTTAGTATCGATCTATAGCCGATGCTTATTTTTGTTTAGGCTCTTACACTGCCAGGGATATCGGAATTTTCACTGCGTGGGGAACTGTCACAGACATACTCATAAAAACGAGGCTTTTTCACTGCATAATGCACTTTAAGGTAAACAGCGACGTGGAACTCTAATAAGTGGGTTATATATATAGAAATAGGATATAGAACCTGACATTAAACGTTTAATAGATAATTTTAATTTTCCTTTTAAGGCCGAATCAATGGATGCCTCAACGACACTCCATACTGGGAGGTTGGCGGTGACGATGCTGAAATTATTGAGGATTATTTCTGGCTTTGTATTTATTTTTGATTATGGATGTTTTGGCATTTCTTTACTGCACTTTTATATTCTGGAGGATTCCTGGCACAAACAGAGAGGCGTAAACGAGACGCAACCAGACTCAGCTATATGTATGTATGTATTTATACATACAGCAGCGCACGCTCACGAAACGCAATGAACCAAATTATGAAAACGAATTGTTTTATCGAATTATGTTGATGCTGTTGCTGCTATCATAGCATATTCAAGATCAAGCGAGTTAAGCTTTTATTCAGCAAAACACATGAGTCTCTAGAAAATAGCTAGTATAATGGTTAAACACATTACAAATTAAAATAAAGGTGTCTTTGCCGCAAACTGAACGATGGGACCGCTGTTGCAGCGCCTCTCTTCCTCTTCCAATTTTTTTTGTTTTGATGTTTACTTTCGCAGATAGTTGCACAGTACGCGTTACGACTTTGTACGTATATACGTGTATTATTTATAATTATGAATACAATTTTCAGACGTGCTGGTTGCTTTTCTTAATATTTTCCATAATTTCCCGATTTTCAGACAACAATCCGATTCTCTAGACTCCAACAAGAACATTGCAACAAATATTTTCACTTTATGAAGTGATGTGAAATAAGTAATTTTCAATTGCGTGAAGTATCGATATGCGAAGAGTTCCTTTCGATAGTATCGGTTGCAACTCTGTTGGCTAATTATTTAAAAAACATCGCTGGTCTGTCTCTTGCTCGCTGCTATGGCACGTATGCTGCTAACGGCTTTTTAAATCAACCCGACTATTTTTGCAGACTACAGTTTAAGTTATCTTCTTATCTAATCTAGGAAATACCAATAGATAATTTAGGGGACCATGGGTTATTAATTTCAAATTATTAAATTTCCTTGTATTCGCTAACTCTAATGTACAAAGATTGGTAGATAAAAATTCCAGTACATGCGGTTGGTTGCGTTTGTTTATTTTATTTTGATTCCTATGGAAAAATAAATAGAAGAAGAGTGTAATTTGTATTTACAAGCTGATTGCTGATAAAAGATAGAAAACAACAGTTAAACTAACTTTATACAGATAACAAGAGTAACTCAATAAACACATGTACTTGGCTTTTGCGTATGAGTCTATTTAATATTTATAAGCATATAATAAGTAGTGTTTCTTAAGGTCGTGCCTTTGACTTAGTTGATAAGCTTCGAGCTATCAACTTATATTTATAAAATATGTATGTAAATAATAATATGTATATTTGATATTAGATTGGTCTGTTTCAAGCTCAGAAGTAGCATTCACTTTATACTTTGATTGAACTTTTAATTTTGATAAAAACGTTCTATCGACGATTAAAACGATCATGACATAAAAACTCTATTGGCTGATGACGTTGCTATTGCTTTATCACCAGCAGACGTTCAATGTGGTTGTGGGATAAGAAGAGAGAAATTGTATAAATATATATATAAATTCGATGGGCAGTATACCCTGTAATTGTAAAAAGTGCGGCTTGATTCCAGGTAATGACCCTAAATTTAGCAATTTTTCTTGTCCTATAATATACCCAACTTTTTGTATAAATGTTTTTAATGGGAATCAACAAACTATATACAGATCAAATCTGTTCCGATATATACTATAAATTCAAAACTAATAACCAAAATATATGTATTTCTAAATCATTTTAATGAACGCTCATTCATCAATATACTGCGAGAATCCAGGGTATCTCATAGTCATGATCTCTTAATTAGAATGTTATTTCTTGTTGGAACTAGTCGGAGCTTGTAATCCGTTTAACGTGGCAAGCGAGTTTTAGTTGCTTGGAGATTCTCGTTGCTTTCGGACCGCCAAGTTTGTGCTCGGCGTGAACCAATACGAATACATAAATATAAACAACAGGCAAGTATATTCCGATGCTTTAAGAGATTCTCTTGAGTGATTTGTACAGTGGACTTGAAGTTAATTTAGTGTAGCTGGTGCTCTGACATATACACACAACAAAAATAACCAGTTTAGGTACATTTTCGGTCGTTGATGTCAAATATTTGGGCACGTGGTTTCAATCTGACATTACATTTTATATGTGGTTGTTTAAGATCACATTATTAATACTTACTTTTTTTCACACAAAATTAAACTTTTGATTTAAGTAGTAAATGTAATTATTAATTTGCTATCATTAAATGTTCATTCCAATTGGCTTATCTTCAACGAGTTTTTAACAAAAGCGACAACACGGAATATCAAAATCAAAAACAATATATATATAGCATAGTCACACAATTTTGTATAACAGGCCTTCCCAATTATTTATAAATAAAGTTATCAGAAGTAAATAGTCAGGAAAATTAAAAAGAATAAATGACTTAGTTTTAGGTCCTAAATTATCCAATAATTTATGTTCATTGTATATGCAGACATGTTATTGTCAAGATATAGGTTAATTGATAGACACATTCGTTAAGTATAAACATTGTCTACAATCAAATATAAAATAATTTTAAATTAAAACTGAATATGTGAGTGATTTTTCCCATTTATCAACAGACGAGCAAAATGGACGATGCATTTGAAACGGAGAATCAGCAACAGAAGCTAAACAATAGTTATGACAATAAGTGGGGAAATGAAAGCCCTCAGATCGTCTCTGGTTTAAACCGTTCGATTAAACGGACGAAACTGGGTGAGCAGTCACGTGCTGTTCGTCGACAGGCAATGATGGTTATACTTGCCAATATGGGCGTATTATCAACTGGCTTCGCTCTAGCGATTCCCACGGTAACCCTGCATCAGCTGACAAGTGAAACTGAGTCGGTGCATTTGAGTGGCGCACAGGCTTCCTGGTTTGCAGCTATAAACACTCTATCATGTCCATTGGGTGGTATATTATCTGGTCTATTACTGGATTGGGTTGGTCGTAAACGTACGCTTTACGTACTGAACATTTTAGGTATTACAGCTTGGATACTGCTTGCTACAGCGAGTGCAACGAGTTCCGTTTCTTTTTACCGGCAGTTACTTTTGTCCCGTTTTATTATTGGTAAGTAATAGTACAATTATAGTCTGTTCAATTTTCTATAGGCCTATATTCTAATATGATCATTACCGTTTTTCAATTACAAATTGATTTCAATTTTGGTTTGGATTTTGTACTTTTCTACCATGTGTCAGAGATATATTGACTTTATAAGAGCTATAGAGAGCAAACTTGGCTTTAAGCGTACACAATTTCAACTTCTACATAGCAATTCAGAAAATATAGAGAAGAAAGCAAGCAATTTTTTCATAAACCGCTTTGCTGTGTGCAAGCAAGGTACAGAAACCGACAAGCAAATGTAAATAAATATGTAATGTGTGTGAAAGTATGTGAAAGTAAGTACATACAAGAATGTGCAAATAAATTTTATTAAGTGCGAGTGCACATCTCGAAGTACGTATACGTATACGTACATAGTAAGTATGTATATATGTATGCACAAATGTATGTACAAATGTATATAGAAATGTATGTTCATATTTATGGAAATGTGTTATGTTTTTACGTATAAAAGTTAAATTACTTATATAAAAGATTTGTGTATTTAAATAAAATAATAAAGTGCAACTTATATTTGAAAATTACCATCAGAATCTAAATTTACATAAATGTATGTAAATATATGTATGTAGAAATGTATAAAATTAATTTATTAATTATTTATAAGCAAGATATCTATTGAGGAATTTGGCTGTAAAAAGAAACATATATTATAATAAAATATATTTACACATGCCTCATAGAAAATAAGTTATTTAAGCTTTTACATAAGCAACACATCACTAAAAATTTAAGTTGGCTTGAACTCTGCACTACACGAAGATCACACCCACATATACGTGCATAGCTTGTGTAGCGTTTACCCTCTCGCGTGGTCAGCAGCTCACACAAGTTTTCACATATTTTGCACTATTTAATTATTGTTAAGTCTTTGAAATATTATTTCTTAAAATGAAAATATTGAGCTTGTGAATTAATTAAATTTTCTTGCAGGTATTGTCATGGGATTAGCCAGTGCTCCGACTGGTGTTTATGCGGCTGAGATAAGTCTGCCAAGATTTCGCGGTAGTCTAATATTAGGCACATCCATATCTGTGGCATTGGGCATAACAGTACTTTATAGCATTGGCTATTTCATACGGGATGATTTTCGACTGATTGCGCTCATTTGCTGTGGCTATCAGATAGCTGCACTTCTTTGTGTGCTACCCCTACCAGAATCGCACAGTTGGTTGTTGTCTAAGAAACGAGTAGAGGAGGCTAAAGAGTCACTGAACTTTTTCCGTGGGCTTGACAAGTCGCGTAAGTACGACTACTTAATGCATTTATTATCCCTTTTCAACGTTTTATTCAAAATACAGCATACATAACACATCCGGAGGTATTAGAGGAGTTTAATGTTTTGCAAAAATCAGTACATCTGCGCGAAGGTGAAAAGAAACCCTCATTCCTGAACTGCCTGCGATTGCCGGAGGTATATAAGCCTCTGCTCATATTGATGGGGCTATTTGCATTTCAGCAGCTGTCGGGAATTTTTGTGGTCATCGTTTATGCAGTGCAAATTTCAAATGAAGCGGGTCATTCCATTGATCCATTTATGTGCGCCGTGCTTATTGGAACAGCAAGAGTGGTGGCAACCTGTCCCATGGGTTTGGTACTGGAGAAATGGGGCCGACGTCGTGCTGGAATCATTTCAACTTTCGGCATGTGCATCTCCATGTTGCTATTGGCTGGTTGTGGTTGGTTCAAAGTTCTTCAAAGCATACCCTATCTATCAGTCGTTGCACTTGTGAGCTTCATCGTACTCAGCACACTAGGATTGTACACATTGCCTTTTTTCATGATCTCAGAATTGTTCCCCCAGAAGGTGCGAGGTCCGGCCTCAGGTCTCACTGTGGCCGTGGGTATGTTCTTCGCGTTTTTGTGCATCAAATTGTATCCGGAGATGAAAGCAGGCATTGGCTTGAGTAACTCGTTTGTGTTTTTTAGTATCATGTCTTTCTTGGCCATGATATTTATCTATTGGACGTTGCCAGAGACGCGCCGGCGTACGTTGCTTGAAATTGAGGAGCAATTCCGCAGTGGAAAGCGGCACAAGGCCCATATCGAAGTTGAACTGCAGAACGTCCTTGTCAATAGGCAAGGCAAAGATAAACAAGCAAAATAATAAATTAATAATTTTAGAGCCGAGTGCTGTGATATGTTATCATAAATTAGTTACCTAAATAATTTCTAATTATCCCAATTTTATTTAGTTACATTTGTATTATGCCAATGCAAATAAATGTATAGCTTTGAAATAGATTCTATCATAATATTTATATGAACACACAGGAATTATTTAAATGTATATTTGGTTGGTGGTCATTTTGAGTATATTTTCAAACAATCAACAATAAAAACTGTCCATGCCGGAAAAATGTTACATATTTACATAAAATATAAATTACACATAAGGTTTATGTTGACTTTTATCATTATTGTTTTTAAATCTGCGGCTGTTAAAATGACCAACGTAAAAATTTGTGTAATGGATATGGTAAAGCTAATGTTGATGGCGATGATGGTAATATGTGGACGCTGCAGCATGTCCAGAAATTTATTCAAGCCTCTCATTATGTTCAGATTGCGCCATGGGCAGTAACTGGGTTGTCCGCGTGGTTAGGCACTGCTAAAAAATGTTTTACCATATTTTGCTCTGGTCACTATATGTAACAAGGTTTCAATATCACAATGTACGCAGCGTGTGCCCCAAAAATCAGATGGGCAACATGCACCAGTCTTGCTTCGGGCGTTGAAACCATCGTTTATGTAATTATATTAACTTTCAATTTTATGGCTTAATAATGCGGTAGTCTGTGGGAAGAGTAGCAGTTTTGTATGGGCGACAAGCGTTAAAGCCATACAACTTGGGCCAAAACAAATTGATCATGATTACGTCAACAACACGGCGCTAAACAAGGACCGTTCAGCGTCAAGTTGAATGAACTTAATATACTGAAAGGATAAACGAAAATTGATGAGCTGCAAATGTGTGAACATTAAAGTTTCCGCTGCTGGTTATGGATGGCATGCACAACAGCCTCTGTTCTTGTTACTGCCACAGTTGTAATTCGGTGTTATAGTCGTGATTCCCCAGTTGGACAGAGCTTAACACCTGTCGCGAAATTTGTACTTCAGCTCATCAATTACAACCGAATATTGAAATGTCTTTGCCTCTGTCAACAACCAACCAGGACTTACCAAATTAATGGTACGTAACGTTGAAAACAACAATTGATTTCAAATGCACAACCGCACGCATTTAGTGACTTTAGTGTAGCATATGCGAAATCCAATATTGACAATATGTGCCTATCATGACAATACTGACACCTTTTGGGTCTATCCAAGCGTAAACCACAGACCGAGCTAGAAACTATTTATGGGAAGCAGGTTTAGGGGTGGTGATCCTGATATCCCGTGGTCCGGTCGACTTTGTGTTGTCTTGCTGTCATCATCAACGCAGCATGCAGGCTTTTGTTTTGATGTGATTTTGATTATGTTTATAAGCCAATACATTACATTTTGAGTACTCTTTTGTTTGTTGACAATGAGATGTGACTCATTTAAACGAGTAATTTATTGCATGTCGACATAGGATCTCATCGAATATAGACTCCCTGTTCTGGCTCTAGAAAAAAATCTTTTATACATCTGGTAAGCACTACAAGTGCATTGCATTGCCGCTAGCATGCATTTTCATTCAGATAAGAATCCACTTATAATCCTTACCCTTTACTACCAGCACCACTGGCTCGCAATTCCAAAAAAAATTCTCAAAGTGTATCTGATCGACCGGACTGATTACACACCTCTCAAACAGCTCCGGCAGGTTAATCGACGGCAAATTATGACTGTACTGCAGCTGCGCACGTCGAACGCGTGTGTCAAACTTGTGAACATGTGATCCATCTATCCATTGATTTTAACAAAAAAACAGAAGTGATTTTCAGTGGTACTGAAATTCAACTTCGCTGCCAGCTAACTAGTGTTTAGTTCATCGCGATTATCTGGCTATACCGGTGAAAAAGTTAATGTGCGTACAAAGGTGTGCAGACTGGCTCATTATTGCAATGCATATAAGAGTAAATTGATGTAATGAATCAGAATGCAGATAGCGTTAAATGATGGCTGCATAAGTTCGATCGCACAAACATGGAGCACAATTTTGTCGGACACGATTTCAATATATATGTTTAAGTATGTTTAAAATTAAAATTTTTCTTGGCTTACAAATGAAAGAACTAATAACTATGTTAGCTTTAACACTGATTTTTCATGCGCAACAAATTAAAAAATTACGAAAAATTAAAAAAATGCCCATTATATTAGAGCACTGATTTTAAAAGTCAAATCTTTTTAATAGCTCTCAATACACAGAAAACTTATGAAAAGTTACATTCAATTATACATATGTTTAAATTTTAATAAACAACTTTTAAACATTTTATGTTTGCAGGGTATGCAAAGGCTACAACGAAATATACCCGAAGGAGACTTGTCCATTCTCTGGTCAAGTTTATATGTATATTCACAGATGTTTAAGCACGAGGAGCTTAAGTGTGCTGGCCTGGAGCTCAATTTCAGGGACAGTATCAGTACCACTGTTTAAGCCGCCGTTGAACTTTAATTTTTCAATTAGTCGAGCTACTGTATTTGACTCTGTTCCTTTCTGCCGCCAAACGGAATAACGAACTTATACTCCAGTGGAGTGGGATTGGTCGTTTGCGTTTAACTTTTTGAGAGGCGCGGCTGCGGCTCGTAAAAATATTGCATTTAGGAAAAGACACGGACAACAAACGCTTTTTTACTTTATGATAGTCTGACCCAGAGGCACAAATTTTTACGATTATTTTAACACTTTGATGAGGATGGGGCATCTGCAACTGCAGTATTGCAGCTACACCAAGCTTTGTTCTTGCCTGGTCCTAGACAAGCGTAAAATCGAATTCGTTTCTATGATTCACTAAACGAGTTACACAGTCGTTGCATGCATTTAAAATCAATTACAGTAAACGGAAGACAGAAAATCAACAAGAATTGATGTAACAGTTGGTATGCAGCTGAGTGAGAACGGCATTCGCTAAATTAAGCTTTGAAAACAATCTTCTTTTTTATTTTTTATTCAATTGTATTTTTTTTTTTAAGATTGAATAAAAATAGTAACCGGTAAAATGGGTATCGTCTATCCTTAAAACGACATTCGCTAATCACATTTCGGATAAACTTTTGTTTTGTCAAAATCAATAGAAAGTATGGTTTTAAGCGGCGGCGAAGGAGTCTTAGATATTTGGAGTTTACCGTGTTCCCTTCATTCAGTTTATAATTTATTATCAGCTTTAGATTGTATTTGCTATCGTGGTTATTGCATTATATAAACATTTTATATTTTTATAGCCTCTAAAGGTGGTTTTGTTTTGGAGCAATTCGTCTATGGTTACTTTTCAATTTGGACATAATTATGTCAGCCATTTAATTTATCGTGAGGCAGTGTCCCTTTATGCACGCAAAGTTTGTCTTAACAAGCAGCCTCACATCGACGACCATTTTGCGTGCCCAGTGGAGCGTCCTGTTTCGTCCTTTAATGTGAGAAAATGTTACAATTCCGCCGCCTGCTGTCAAAGTCCGTTGTAATTGTTCATTTTGTTATCTAGATTTGCTGACCAACCCGTCCCACTCGGGCAGGTGTCGCCTGTGAAACACAGTCGAAATTACATTTTATTAATTGGCAATTGGAGAAGACTGAAGTGAAGACGCTTCTATAGCCATAGACGACACATCCTCAACTTTTCTTTCCGTTTTTATGATAGTTGAAATCGCGTGTAGGCGGATAACAGCATTAAAATCGATTTTTTTTTTAAATAAGCAACTCCAAGAAAATAACAGAGGTTACAGGTCCTGTCACTTAATCTTATCTTTTGTCGGCAACTGTTTGTAGGATTGCCTAATTGTCAAATCGATTGTTTGCCTGCACTCTCTGTCCGTTCTTTTCCCTGCTAAGGTATTGGTGCTGCTTTGAGCGCGTGCTCTGTCCCTTACGCAAGGTGCATGCGAAGGCCTGCTGCAACTGTCCGGCTGTCTGAGCTGCATCCATCAAAAAAACGTTGCGTGGAAATTATTACTAAAAGGGAGAGACAACCTCAATGCTCATGATTTAGGCACATGTGTAACCTGCGCCAATTTGGTCTGCACAAAAAATCGTCGTCGTCGACTTTATATCGACAAAAATGTTGTTGCTGTTGCATCTGCTGATTGCAATGTCGAACATAATATCCCTAACTCGAACCCGAACCGTCAATTAGACCGCCCCTGCAATTTAAAAAGATATGTATGTACGATATTTGACCATCATAACAAAGAAAAAATGATAATTTGGTTTACTGCTTCCAGGCACCCACACAATAAACGCAAATTTTTTGCATCATGCAGAGCAATCAATTTGCAAATTCCCTAACAGTAGCTATTGCCTGTAGGGCTGTCGACGATCAGCAACGGCACCGGCAGACGCAGTTTCTTATTAATGACCATGAAATCTGCCTTGGAGTCATTTTGGTAGACTGTCCTCAGGCACGAGTTTGGAGCTTGCCTAATTTTATATAGTAATAATGAAGTCTGTAGCAGGGCAGACAGCCTCTCTTAGTCAAGGCACTAAACTAAGTTGTATCTACAGTTGTATCGATGTATTTCGTTCAAATTGGGTGAAACGATTAGTTACAGAATATAATTTACTAAATAGAGTGCAAATTTCAAATTTTCTGTTAATTATATAAAAATACTGAAAACACGCAGTCGAAAAACTTTAGAGGATTTGCAATATTACAGAGTTTAGCTTAGAAATACTTGTAGGTAGCGTTTTTTTTTTTCCAATTACAAAATAGGCGATTGTAATTTCGAAGATAGACATCGCGACAGGCAATACGAAGTTAAACCAAGTCAATCGGAAGAAGTTAAGCCGATTTGACACCCTCTTCTGAAAGGCGTTATGTGCTTAACTAACTTCCAATTCCGGTTGCTCTTTTTTTGTGCATTGAAGGGATTACAAAATGAGCTTCCCACACAGATTTGAGTGTAGACCTTAATTAGGGCGTGTTTTAGGTAGGGTTTGAGTAATTGCAGCCACTTTAAAAGTCCATGGTCACATAATCGCGATGTCAGTGTGCCGGACAGACAGCAGAACAAGTCAAGTAGTCTCTGGGTGGGTTAAGCATAATGTAATCGTGTGTTGGGCGTCGCTGCTATTCGCACGGCTGACTCATTTGATCTTATTACCCCGCGCTTGGTTGAATGAGAAAAGACAGGGCAGCAGCTGGTTACTGGTGCTGACAATCAGGAAGAGTAGCTTTACCAGTGTCGGGGACTATTGTGTGTGGGAATCACTTGACTTGGGCCTCGTGCTCTTTTGACAGTTTTATCTCTGCCTTGCAGCAGTTTCGGTGACGGGTTTTTACTTCGGTACTGAGCCACCCCATGATTTTTAGATGTGATGTATTCGTGTCCTAAACATTTTACATCTTTCAAGAATTGGTTTTTGTGGCTTCAGGTGGATTTGCGCAAGCCACGCAGCTACGTGCTAATCACTTGACCAACTTAAATAAGGTGAAAACAGTGTCTATTAAAATACATCGATTTACTAGTCATATTTAAGTCTCTGCGCCCGTAAATGCTTTTTTTCCTGAGTAAATATCCCATCTCTAACAACAGTTTTCAAATAAGTCAATATTACAGTTTTATCTTTCGTCGCCAGCTGTCACCCAATTTGAATCCATTCTCAATTGAAAAGCCAGTCGACAATTGTCATATTCAATTAACGCTTACGCCACCAAAGCGTTATTTAATGCCATCATCCAAAAACGCAATTTAGCCACTTCGGGAGCTCCAGGAGAGCGAGAAGCAGCCAGGTCAAAACTGCGACCGGCGCACGCCCGTAGCCGTCGCTGTTTCGCCTATGGTAACGGCTACGCCAAGCACAGTCACTTCCATTTGCACACTTTAATGGGTGGTGTGTGCCACTGTCATATTGTGGTGGGTATTGAAAAACGTTTGCGTGCTGCGTTGACGCTACCGATTGGACGGAACGCGACTGCAACGGCAACGGCTACGGATACGGCTGCCGCAACGCTTTAACATCGATGCACAGTGGTAAATACCCATATTGCACATCTGTAGAAATATGCAACTTGGTCTTTACCAGCATTTCAAATCAATCAAATATTATGGATTGCAATAAATAAAGTATTTTATGTGCTTACTTTCGAATTAATGTTATTGTATTTAAAATCCATGGGTGCTGAATATCTGCTACTTAGTGCATTTTTGCTATTGGTGTTATTGTGTTATTTATTTATATTACATTTTGTAATTTCGAAAAATTATTTAATTTGTATATGCAACATTCCGTACGTTTTCATGACATCAAAGGATATGCACCACAGTGCGATTTCCAAATGCCTTTCAGGGCATTGTAGATGATCCAGCTATGATATTGACCAATGAGAGGGCACGACGATTCAAACACAACACATGCGCACTTTCGAGCGACTACTGATTGGCTCATGCGTCGCTTAACAGGGGCTGTCGCTGCTGATGTTGTTGTTGTTTCTGGCTCTTGCCATAAAACCGGTTACACCAGAAAAACGTTTCGCCCGCCCCGTTACGTTGAGAGTCCGTGAAGATTTGTCAGTATGTGTATTTTTTCTGGTGGCGGCAGTAGTCGATAGTGGCTTGACGGTACGCGGTAGGGTTTCGGACACTGAGAACAGTATATCAGATCATTGATGCGTTGTGCGTTGCTTGCGCGATTCGCCTGCATTAGTTAAAATTTTGAGTCGGTTGAGTGACAAGGTGAGCCACGACGCGAACTAAAAGCTACAACCGTTGTAAGTTCATGTTATAAATTTAAAACGGGCGGAAATCTAATGTCAGGATATCGCCATATGTCAAAATTGTGCTCAGAAGTTGAGTTAAAAAATTGTGCAAGTGAATAATTATCAATAGAAAATATTATTAAAAAATATATAAGGGTGAGATTTGATGAAAACACGAAGCATATTAAGTAGTTTTTGCTCTTTTTTCAAAAGATCTTAATTGCTTGCATAAAAGATTCATCAAACAGTAAAACACTAACTTGTGAATGTGACTTTTGATAAGATAATGATAATGATTAAATTTATATTCTTAAAAAAAAAATAAAAAAATTTGCATTGCTAAGTTGGCGAAAAGTCACATGTAAATTGAGTTTCCGGCGGCTCTTGATAACTCATAAATGAGGCTACCACTTTTTCCCACGAATCAAACGACAAAATTCAGAAATTGTATGTTAATTAATTCTTTGTCATGCCGTCAGCCATTATAACCCTACTGCTTTTGAAAGCTTTCTACTAAACAAGCCGCTTAACAACTTATTTAACTTATTTAAGCGTGGCCAGCAAACCCAAATCGATATTGATCGTTATATTGATTTTGACTGGGTTTCAAGACGGAGCTTTAGCGGCTGCTGTTATAGTGTTGTTGGTTTTGTGTTAACTTTTCATGTCTTTGTTGCTGCACTAAAAAGAGCATTAGCCTATAATCATATTCAAATGATTACGTTTTATATTAATTTGTGATTCCTAATATTCGTGCGTTACGGTTTACCCTTTTCTGAAACAGAAGCTCGGCGAACCTGTCGGTTCCACTTTCGGCAATCGTTCTCATATTAATTATTGAATATTTGACTAATTTTTATTGATTTTCATGTATGTTGTGCTTGACAAATGTATATTTACATATTGCATTGCCTAAATTGAAAGAAGAGAAATAAACCAAGTGGGATGATCAAATGAAGTTTAATTTCTTAATACAAGAAATATATGAAAACGTAAATTCATTTTTAATTTCTTAATACAAGAAATATATGAAAACGTAAATTCATTTTTCATTTCTTAATACAAGAAATATATGAAAACGTAAATTCATTTTTACTCTATATATTTTAAATTTGGCTTGTAAGTTTTGGAGAACGGGATGGGAATAAGAATATATTGTACCTCCAATTGTTATAGACCTTAAATGTGGCATTTAAAAGATGAGCCTACGAGCAGACAGACATACGAACGTGGAATTGTTATTATTATAACTGATGTGGTCCCGATATACAAAACTTGAGGTAAACTAAAACACGCCTCTATTATGAATAATACTCGAACTCATTGGTCAACTACAAAAAAAGTTGTTTTCTCAAAAAGAGTTTAGCTTACAATATAATTCTTATCGCAACTTTATGAGGGCATAAGTCAGTGCCACTTAATGACCTTAACGGCTGCCACGAGCTGCCCCAAAACAAATCCAAAGAAAATAAGAGCAAAAAAAAAACAACTTAATTTCGTGCCTTTGAAAAGCAGCGCTGCACTTAACACGCGCATTTGGGATTTTACGAGCTGAAAAGTAACCGAAAATTCAAATCCTAAGGACTTTGGGTAATTAAATCTAATGAGAATTCCATAATAACATGGCCATGACAAAGTGTATAGACTATAGAGCTAAGGGGTAGTTACACTTTTTGATTTATACGGTGCTTCTGCGCGCGTTTTCATGCCTTTGACAGGCTGGCGACAGGTTTACAAAGGAGTACCTGTTAAACTGGCGGCCCATTCATTCTAATGACAGGAAACGGAAACCGTAGCTGGGGTGACCTGCTGTCGTCGATCTTTACATTTGCATATTTTCGGTATGTTTTTAACCAAATGACCAATTGGCCAAAATTTACTTTAATTGCCACCCAGTTTAAGCATTTGCATATTTTCTACTTCTACATTAGTTCGTCCAACATGCAATAGGTAGTCCCAGTTCTCTGATAATGGGTCAGTTCACGCTGTGCCAAGAATGTGCCTGATAAGCAGCTAATTTGAGATACAACAAAAACATAGGCACTGGACATTTGGGGTTAGCACATAAACCACCGAACATTAAAAACCTTGAGCGCCAAATATCTTTAAACTAGTACTACAACCATACAAGCATTGTCTTTAGTGGCTGCCTTGCTAGTTTTATGAAATAATTAAGTTTTATGTATTTTCCTTACTAGTTTTTTTACCGATCTGATTCCCGGCTGAAGAGCGTGCGCAGAGAGTTCGTGGAAGCAGTAAAAAACCATCTCCCCAGCTACCAACTCTGGCGGGAGAACGTCTGACCCAACAACTTAGCAGCAACATCAATCAATTGCAACAACAGCAGCAGGCACCAACGACTCGAGTGGTTTTATGGCGTTCTTCAAATTTGATTAAAATTCGACGATTAAGCAAAACTTTAAACCAAAACCAATATCACATAGTTTACGCAGGCGACTCACTTTGCTTTCAATAGTATCCGAAATCGCAGTTGGATTTGGATTTCAACAATGCCACATACAGGTATGGTTGGGTCACTTTTTTGTCGGGTAATGAGCTGAAAGTGTATCAGTGAAGGCGTTCAATAAGATCACAATTAAATAAATATCTTAAAATAAAAGTAAATTTAAATGTTCATTTAGCTTAAGATAATCGTGATCCGTCAAAGTAGCCATAGCACTTTAAACACAGCGCTCGTTCACTGAATAAAATAGACCGAGATAATACAATTCGCACTTCATTAAATTCGAATATGTTGCGTGCAGCGTTTGGATTCGGCAGAATGTAAAGGGTGTGCAAATTATTGCTTTTATTAATAGTACTTATAAGTACGGGTGTATTCGTCGCTTAGAGTCGTCGCAATATCATTAAAATTACCCTTGGAAAAGTTAATGTCCAAATGGATGCGAAATGTATGGGCGTCAGAAATAAATAAGAATAAGCTCTCATTCTCGAGTCAATGGCAAAAGACAAGGAGACAAACTCTGGGACAACCCAGACCTATATACATAGAAACACTAATGAACAGCTTGTGATATTAATTTTCAGTATATATGAAAATATGTGAAAGCAAATACATGTTGTGGAAACATTGACTGGTGACTGCAGCTCTTTTACTTATTAACTTAAATAAAAATTATAATATTATTTAGCTTATGTTAATGTTTTCTATGTTTCAGGTCAGGCTGGTGTCAACCAGTTGGGCGGGGTCTTTGTCAATGGACGTCCATTACCGGATTGCGTTCGCCGCCGCATCGTTGATTTGGCGTTGTGTGGGGTTCGGCCATGCGATATATCCCGACAACTTCTTGTCTCCCATGGTAAGTGAAGCGGCTAAGTAAAGCACATCAAATTCAATCTATAGAATTTTATGCTTTCTCTATTTGGTAGGCTGCGTCTCCAAAATTCTTACTCGATTTTATGAGACAGGCTCCATACGACCGGGATCAATAGGTGGTAGCAAGACCAAGGTGAGTAGAAGTGGGATTTGTCTGGGCTTCGTGGGATATGTGCATATGTATGTTCCGTGAAATCAACAAACGATTATATGTATAAAAATCAAGCGCACAGCAGTAAATCCATAATGTATCAGAGATAAAGTAGCTAGTTTACATGTTTTTTTTTCGGATGACAGGTTTTATAAACTGTTTGAGGAGCCATCGGCGTGGGCAGAGCGCAACAAATCAATCTCATTTACTGCCGTTGATAAGCCAGCACGCTTTTGTTTTTGTTACTTGGGCGACTCCAGTTCTAACTTTGTCACCTGCTTAGTTTCGCACGCTCAATCAGCTACTGCCTCTACCGTGCAGTTGAGGGCTTTACTGGGCCATTCAAATCTGATAGTGACGACAATATGACAGTTTCGGTAAAGATTGCGATAGTATTTGTGGAGCCCAAGGATAAGCGCGAATCACGGTGCACAGTAGTACAAAAACTTGTACATATAAACATAATTTTCAGGCCAAATAAAATTTCAGGTGTACTGTTTGTAGACGGGTGAAGTTCTACACAGAATGAACACCCAATGTAGCTCTCAGCAGTGATTACCCCACCCAAGCGCTTTATGTGGTGATTCAATAACTGCTTGCACTTGCTCAAACAAAACGTGCATTTAACACCTACACCAGGACAATATAGAAGTGCCGCTCAAGGGACGTGACGGAGCAAAGTCGTGAGTAGAGGGTAGAGGTAGAGGTAATGTAACAGTAGTCGAAGCAGGGGTTGTCCAGCCGTACAAAGCGCGTTCGTGTATATGGTTCGATAAGATCTGTGATGTAAATGCGGACTGCCTTTGGGCCGACTATGAAACTTACAACTATTTATGAATTTTTAATGAATTACCGCGTCACACGTTAACTTTGAGGAGGGTGACCGCGGTGGGGTTAGATTTTTAAATTGCTGTGCAAATTAACATATTGCTTAAAAACGACTTGATATAAATCTAGCGAAATATCAGGCAAAGTGGGCGTGGTTAAGCTGGCACTTTGGTTGTATGTGTGCTTTACAGTTTTGTAAATATTTTTCGCAGGTACGTGCGTTTCTCAATTGAATTTCACGGCAATTACTGCTAAGGATAAACGCCTTTTGTTGTAGGAATAAATGTAATTGCTTCTACTTATAAAAAAAATAGTAAAACTTTTACTAAATTCGCGGTTAAATTAAGTCCAAATAAAAATAAAAGAATTCTAAACTTCTAAGCCGCCAACATTTTTTTCTTAATTTTTTTCTTGGACAGCAAGTAGCCACGCCTACTGTGGTAAAGAAAATCATTCGCCTAAAGGAGGAGAATAGCGGTATGTTCGCCTGGGAAATACGAGAGCAGCTGCAGCAACAACGCGTCTGCGATCCTAGCTCAGTTCCATCGATTAGCTCCATTAATCGAATATTGCGTAATAGCGGCCTCTGGACAGACGAAATGACATCCAGTCAACAGAATGCAGCGGCTGCAGCAGCAGCAGCGGCTCATCACATGTCTGGTAGCAGTGCTCCTAGTGATTATGCCACGCCTTCGCAGTTGTATACAAGCGCCAGTAATGCAGTAGCTGATGCTATTCGAGGCTCGCCGGCTTCTCGTACGCCGGCCACTTCGACTATAACGGGCACATCCTCACGGTACACAAAGCCGACTCCACCGCCGTCGTCTTTGGGCGATGGGCTGTCTCTAAAGCCTACACCCAAACTTTTACCTAGTCAAGGAAATAGTCTCACTCATGGACTCAATAGCACTGTGTCTAGCCAACTCGGCGGATTAGACCTCAGCTACTCAGCTTTACATAAGCACTGGCTATGGAATCCTTCGCTGCTTTATTACACCCAAGCGCATATGCAGGCAGCCCAGGCGGTCGCAACGGGCAGTCAGTTTTTGCCTTATAGTGCTACCTATTTATCACATGGAGCAGCCAATATAGCTGCTGCTGCTGCTGCAGCAGGTAGTTGTTCAGTTGGAGGAGGCTTCACTAAATCGGAAAGCTCAATCGACTTAACTAAGCCATGCACAATGGGAGATCCATTAAGTGATTGTGATTCGGGAAAATCTTCTCCGACAGCTTTGTCGCTGATTTCAGCCAGTGCCAGCATAACAGACACGCTGAGTAATAACAACAACATTCGCAAAAGGAATCCGTACTCTATTGAAGAGTTGCTGAAGAAACCTGACAAGCGTTATCGCCTGTGCAGCGAGTCACGAACGAGTTTCGAGAAATCTACAACTAAACGTGATAATCTGGAAAATATAAGTTCAAGTTCTAGTTCTTCTGAAAGCAACAGTAGTACAAGCAATGACAGCTCTGAAGATACGGCAACATTACCAAAACCACAGTTGGAAATCGTAGATATCGAGGAGGATTGTAGTGTGGAGGTAGTTAACTAAGGCATGATAATTTTCTAGCTATCCTTCTTGTCGTGGTAGAATTAGAGTTTAAAACCCAAGAGCCCTTAATCGTGATAACTAATTAATTTAAATATAATATAAACGATCTAAGTGAAAAGAATCATGAAGCTATTTCGGAAATGTATTATTATATATGATGCGGTGAATGAGATATTTTCATTTTAAAATGTAAAATGTAAAAAATAAAATAAATAATTTAATAACGGAAAAAAAGAAATATTCTTTTTAGTAATTTGCAAATGCTATCTACTTATGTTTATAGATTAACCAAAATAGTCACAACAGTATACAAGCTTGAAAACATATGAACAACCCATCAATGGTATACCTTATGCATTATATGTATTTAAATATTATTGTACTATTTAAAATAATGTGTGCATAAGAATTTGTACGGATGTCAATGAGATAACTGGTGGTCCCTGGGATGCCAGTTCGCCATGCCTTACGGACGCTCTTTAATTAACTTACACGCCAATGAAGTGTCAACAAGTTGCCAGCAACAGCAATTGGCTACAACAATGCGCTGCAAAGTGCAAAATTACATATTGTCTGACACGACCATAACTATCGATCGCCCGCGGTGGCAACAGAACGCTCCTTCTCCAATCTGAGGTTGGTCAACGCACTGTGGTCCAATAGTAAATTAAAGTGGATTTCGAACGTTAAATGTACTATATTACATTTTTCATTTTTAATACATACACTCAATATAAATATGTCAATTATGATTCCTTGAAAACTTTTCGTGAAGTCTTGAAAATGTATGTGAAATGTATATTACAAAAAGAAGGTGTGTTTATACCAGTGGAAGTATATATATTCTTGCTCAGTATCAACAGCCAATCTGATTGGGCCATGTGTGACTGACTGTATGTTTGAATAACGCGTTGATCTCAGCAACTATAAATATAGATACACCAAATTTGGTATGTCTCCTCTATATATCTTAAAGTATTTTTCTTATCTAATGTGATTTCAGATTAAATCCCAACCTTGAACACTTATATCTTGGATTCAATCTGCTCGATTCGATTATGCTGGTTAAAGATTTAAGCAAACAACATTTCTTTTTAGCCCACTATGCTGCCGGGCTTACGAACGAGTTGAGGCGACAATGGCAATGGAATTGACGCTACTTGGTATAGTATGATTTGGTGTGGCTGCAATGTGAGTAGAATTAATAAACAGAGAGGACAGATCACGAGTTGCCGCCAGGGACACAACACTATACCAGTCAGAGTTGTGAATGTTCCTACTTGCTTCCATTTGAATTGACAGGAGGAGCTTGAAGTTAACTTTCTCAGGATGGACGCAGTCTTTAATACTCTAAATATGATTGCTATGAATCACAGTATCTTAGATTGCTTAAGCTGCTTCAGCTTGGCAGTGACATAGGAAAAGCAATTAACCTACTTAAGTCCAATTAAAAGTGTAAATCAACGCTAACAAAACTATATAGCGTAATTCTGAATTGATTGATTTTAGGGAGCTTTTCTATAAAGATATATGATGTTAAAGCTGCTTTTTTAAAAAATGAGACTAAATGTAGCAAATAATGTGAGGCATCTGCCATCAAGTTGACTTTTTAAGCAACAGTAATTTGAAATGTTTTATTTGGTTCGAGGGGCCAATATATAAACAGATCTCCGAATGTGCCAGCTTTCTTAGAATGGCAATATATATGCGAATAACGTACATTTCGCAGCTAAATCCCAGCAAAAAGAGAGCCGTTTATTGGCGAAATAGGAAGTTGAAAATTAGTAAAAAAGCTACCATAATTGTATCACGTGCGGGGTTTGGTGCCGGAGGGACATTGCACTTCATAAACAAAGCTAAAAGGCGTTGAAGATGCGCGCAAGAAAACTGGTGACCAGGAATGCCATGCAGTGTGAAGGCTTTTCTTTCAGCAACTAGCACCCTGGCCAGAAGACACGGAAAGAACAGTAAAAGCAATACTCATTTCTGAGCCGGATCGTGGCCAGTTCGGAATGTTTAGGCATGACTATGACTGACAGGCTGAATGTTTTACAAAAGCTTCTTCTTTGGGCGGGTACTGATTGCAATGTTGGACTGCTTGCATTGAACGCGCATATCCATCGCCGATCGCATCGTTCATAAGCTGGGGGCGACACTTTTGGGCCAGGCCACATCGGGACAACAGAATATTTTTATACGCTCGCGATCGAAATATCAATGAGTTAGGTAGACAGAAACAGTAACTACAGGATCGTCTCGATCTTCAATTCGATCTCTCGATTCCTGATCGAAGGCGTTTTTTGCAACGCCTCGCAGAGCTTCTCGCGACAAAAAAAACATACATGCATGTTGCTGAGCATTTGGATTTCGCGCTCGTTGTGAGTTTTTTGTATCGCTCAGCGGCAGATACAGATATACAATAGCTTCTCAGAGCTACTTTAGCTAAAAGAATTGAATCTGCACAAGGAGCACTCACCAGTAGCGATTGGACTGTTGCAATGTTCCGTCGCGCTGTTTGCGTTTGATTTGTGTTTTAGTTTTTGCGGCTTCTACACGTTTTTGGCATAAATCAAAATCTTGTTGGACATTACACAAGATGCGCAGCCCCCTCAACATTGCTTGCAGTGGACGAGAAGCCAATCGATGAGACAGATATTATGGCAGAAAATTTATTTTATGGCGGTAATGGTGTTATGTTTTACGCGATTAGCAGATCGAAATGTATGAAAATGCACATTAAAACTCAGGTTCAATCAAGTTGTGGACAAGTCGAGATGCGTTTTTAATTATGGAAGTCTGTCAATTTGAAGTTAATTAGAAATGGTAGACTTGTCCTATTATTTATATTATGATTTTCATAAAATCTATTAAAATAAAACTAGAATTTGGAAGATCGTAAAAGAAAAGATAAATAAAATAATTTCTTTATATTATTTGTTGGTGTATATAAACAATTGGATGAGTTAAGATATGTATGTGTAAATTTGTATTAGGGTCCATTAGAGCTGGACTAGTATATGTTCATCGACATTTGCGTCAGTTTAATCCTACTACTACGCTAACGGCAACGCCTACTATAAACGGTTTATACTACACAATATCTATCTATTTCTATCTATACTGAATAATTTGTCAAAATCGAATATAAAACAACGGTAGTAGTAGAGATAATAACTATTGATTGGATGAGTTTTTGTCCTAAAACTAAAATTAAATTAACTAGCACTCTTGACTAGAGCAATCTAATCGTGCCTTTTCATCAAAAATGCTGCTTTAGTAACAATTATGGTAACAATTTATGTAAATGCATATAATATAATATTTTGCATTGTGTCACTGACTTCCGCTTTCTAAGGAGTGACTGGTTGGCCTTATAAGGCGCATGTGCCATCGTGAGTTTTCATGGATTTTCTCTTCTTACCTTTAACACATTTGACATCTCTCTGTGGTAATCTCTGTATTCGTCTAAAATTTTTTTAAAGCTCTGCCCTTGTTAAATAAAGCATTTTTTTTATAGTTTATTTCCTAAAGGTTTTCTTAATGCACCCAACCAAACTTGAACTCGTGATCATGAGACCTTTGCGATGAGCCTGACTTCTCAACACACTTTTAGATTGATTTCTCTGTTTCTTATGTCTAACTCCAAACATTGTGACCACAATTAAACCGTAAAAAGCGGCGAAGTCAACAAGAACAACAATGGGAAAGGGTTAATTAGCAGTCGCCGGCGACCGGCAACAGAAGCAGTTATGTTCCCATTTAAAACGCTCGACAACAGGTTGAGACTAATAAACATCAAAATGTTTTCCTGTTTTCCACATGCGGCAGATCTGCTGGGCATCAGCATTAAAACTGTGAATCGCCGAATTGATATATAAGTATTAATCGAAACAGTAGCGCCCCCAAAATATTATCGAACTGCGGCCAATAACTGTGACATTAACATAATTTGCTTTTACTGTTTGTGGATCGCTCCAATGAGCTCATAATCAAAACAAATATATGTACGAGTATAGCCGGAAATTAATTTATGAATGATCCTGACTCCTGAGAGTAGAAACGAAATCCGCTAAAGATTCAAATGATAATATATATTGCTAACATTAACCATTAATTGAATGATTTGGTCTGTTTACCTTGCATATAATAATCAAAGTCAACAGGCGATTGTGTAGTAATAAAAAGGGTTAACAACTTTACGACAGTGAACGCCACATGACACATGCGATTGTGGTGTTGCATCGGTATGGTATTGGTCGGCCCACAATATGAATAGCATCATTATAAAACTACTCCTAGCTGATCAACTTTAGTCGAAGTTCGGCTATTAAGAGAGATAGAGAGAGAGAGAGAGGGAGAGAGAGAGGGAGAGAGATAGAGAGAGAGAGAGAGATAGAGAGAGAGAGAGAGAGAGATATATATAGAGAGATAGAGAGAGAGGGATAGAGAGAGAGATATATATAGAGAGATAGAGAGAGAGGGATAGAGAGAGAGATATAGAGAGAGAGAGATATAGAGAGAGAAATAAAGAGAGAGAGATAGAGATAGAGAGAGAGAGAGCGAAAGAGAGAAGACAGAAATACAGACTGAAAAAAATATAAATAGGGAAACTGCCACGTAGTAACTCGTCACAAATCAATCGAATAATGCTTACTTCCGCATCCGACTGAGGGGAAACTGATTCACCTGCTCATGGGACCACTTGACGCGCGCACATTAGCAGCGCATCGAAACTGCAGCCTGCATTATCCTTGTGCCCGGCAAGTGCTCAAGTGCCTATCATTAGCTTGTTCGCTCTTTCAGCAATTACGCCACTCGAATTGTCTTTGACATGACTGCAGGATCTGCAACGTCGCTTGCTGCACCTTTCAAATCGCACTTTGTTAATTTTCCCTTCCTCTTTTTATGAGTCCTGCGTCGATGCTGGTGAGCATTCTCGCCTCCTTCGCCTGGTAATGGTAATGGAATTATAATTATAGACTTCGCTCCCTCACTTGCTGTTTTGTCCTGGCTAATGTTGTCAGCGAGTCTCGTGGCCAGTTTGTGTTTGCTGCTACATGATGCCGCTATATTAAATTGTCAAATTGTTTGCACTCTTCTTATCGCGATGTTTGACGAAAGGGGGCACGTGCTCATCATGCTTATACTCTGACCCAAAAAATGGGTGAAAACGTTAAAATAACGCTGTGCAAATATAAGCACATTTCAACATGTATATAAATATATACATTTACTTTCCTATATACTATACTATAAATATACTATCCTACTTCTTGATCTTGTAAGACAAAAAATATATATTTTATTTTATATAAGCCCAATGATAGTTCATTTGTGCTCATGTTGACCAGTGTAAATTATTAATTAGTAATATGCTTAAATATTAGAAGTCCATTATACAATTAGTTCAATCTTAATATAGCGGGTTCCAGAAAAAACTACTTCTGTATAGTTGCCGCTAGGTGGCGCTTGAAGAACAATATTAAATACCAGTATAGCGGGTTCATAAAAATATACTTCAGTAGAACTTGTTGCTAGGTGGCGCTTTTATGCTATAGCTATGAGCTTTTGCGTGTTATAATAACGACTATCAAAATCTGGCAAATGTGAAAGTCTTAGTCGATGCAAATATTAAGGGGCCTATCGATTAGGATTCGTGAAGGCATTGCAGTAAAACGATTAAGCTGGTAAATAACCTTTGGAGCGGTGTAATCAGTTTCGTTATTAACAAAAATGAAATTTTCATTGCAGTTCACAAGTTTTCTTCAGTGAGAATATTGTATTTATGTGAAAATGTTATGTGAAAATGTTATGTGAAAATGTTATCGATAGCAACAATCGATATGGTTCTGCGAGCTCCTATGGAACTGTTATGTTTTTTCCAAGGCTAAAATTCGTAGCTAAATTTTATTTTCAACTGTTATTCACCTCATTTCAATCAAATTGCCATTATTTACATTTTAACAAAATATATTTTCTATAAAATATGTTTTTCGATTAATGAACTAAATACAAATTTTTTTAAAACATTTCTGTATTCCTGCAGTTAATTAGTATTAAGGGTCGAACAAACACTATTAGTTCTGTAAAACTTAACTTGATATACATATGTTAGTTAATCAATACATATGTGAAAATGCATCAAAAATGTATACAGTATGCAAGCTCAAATAAAATTAAGCACACAAAAGGTCAAAGGGCCATTTGTGTCTAATTAAATTTCCACTGTTGTTGCAAAGCCTAAGGCAGCTTGTGAGAATGGAAAATAATCTCTGGGAGCTAGAAGAGAGCCATTGGTGCTTGGGGCCGTCTAATTCAATTATTGTACCACTGTAAATATGATTTACACTCGGCGGCGCCACTCGACGACATTGTTCATCCGATTCCAACGATGGCAGGGTAACAATTCATACGCACATTTGGACGACCAGAGGTCATAAAGAAACGACTTATACTAGAAGCAACGGTAGATCAGCTGGGGTCTGAGACGTCACATATGATAAAGAGATGTACTGTTTCACTCATCATCCGAAAAGATGGTCAGAAAACAACCAAGACCAAGGCAACGAGTAAAAACAATTAAAAAATTAATGTTGAAACTTGCATGAATCTGCAGGGGTTTTTGAATCCTTTCAATTCATAAAATATAAACACAATAGAGGACTATTTTCAAATATCCTTGAAATTTTAGAACGTAAGGCTACATTTGCATAGATAATCTTAATATTAATGTAAACGATGTATCTTGTTAGGGAAATATATGAATGAAAATGATCATTAGTGAAATGTAGAATATCGAATTATGCGACCCCGTCAACATAATCAAAACGCGCGAGTAGTTAGTGAAAAAGTGGCAAGAGTAGCTACGAGCATATAAATACATTATATTATTTGCTGTTGACTTGCTGCTGATAGCTGAGAATGTGAATTTACCAAAAGTCTGGCAGCATGACTAAAAAACTCGTGGAAAATACGAGTTAACTGAAGTTTGTGCTTTGCTGTTGGCTGTCGCTGTAATTTATGTCAAACTGTGAAAAACTATGAAAATATTGTGCAAAAAATAAAGATCTACTCTTCAGACACACAGAGAGAAAAAGATGCGGCCATGCGGAATGTTTATTTGCTGTAAAATTTAAAGCATGCAACGTTTATGGAATAGAATTTTTTGTCGAGATGCACTCGAATTTATTTTCACAACAGCCACCACTTGATTTCATAACTCGTAATAACTCTATTTGATACTCATTTGGCAAAAATGTTCTACACATAAAAGTATATGGCTCAAAACGAGAAATATGAGCAGCTAACATCAAAGTAAAAACGGCCATTAAACATTTACCAGTTCTTGTATTTCAAACAGAAATTATTTTGAACGCGAAGTAGGAGACTGGAAAATGACAAGTAGATTTTGAATGGTCCATTGCTGCCAATTAATTTGACTTTTATTAAAGAAATAATGCAATTAGGCAACGCAACCAAAAAGTTAAGTAACACTGAAAGGGAGTTCAATGGTTAGGGTGAACACTTCATTGGCTCTTGATTGACGAAACCAGGCATCAATCAAGCAGCACTTGAAGACGAGCGGCAGCAGCGACTTCATAAAGTTTGTGGCTTTTTGTTAATGAATAATAAGCAAAAGGGCTAAGGGTCACATGTGTTGACATTTATTGGACACTCCTCAGCCCTCATTTTTGTTGAAAAGTGAAATTGTGTTATTAATTAATTATATTCTCTTGCCTCGGGCCCTTGGCCTTTGAGCAGCTGATATTGTTGGCAATTTCACAATCAATTGAAAATATTTTGATGCGTTAGCAATAAAATTATTAGGCGGAACTCGTAAAAGAAAATTTGTGTAGAAAGCGAATTTTTCAGCCGCCCCAAATAATTACTCTGATCCAGAATGTACCTAAATTTGTACAAAATTTTATGAAATCCGTACATGGAAATCATAATAATTAAAGGTTTTTAAAATATTGGATGCTAAACGTAGTATGACTAATATTTTCAAAGACAGTCTACACTTTACGTGCATATTATATTATTATTGTTATTAATATTATTGTTGATTCAATTGGCTTCATGAAGGTCAGCCCAAACGTATTTATACAGCTACATGCGTACACGTATGCATAAAATTATATACACATATTTTTTTTTACATTTTTTACACAATCGCCTGGTCAATTGAAGAGGTCAAATTTGTGCGATGTGTCAGGACTTAGTCATGTCTCTGGGGTGTTAAAGTTAATGCTTCAAATGGAACAAGCAGCAGAAATGAGACTCATGTAGATGTTGCTGTGGCAATTATAATTTCTACAAATTAAAAATTAATGAGTACTGGTCATACGGTCATCATAGCATAATTGTAACCAGACTTATACGGGACTACGACTTCAATAGCGACCGAAAGTCAGAATTTATTAAAATTAAATTAACATCAAGTACAAGAGTACAATGGTTGAATAACATGCCAATTATGTGGGTACTTTGTTGCTTTTAGTCTTTAAATAATGCGCAGTCAATCAGGCATCTATCAAAGGGTGGTTCGTGAGACTTAAAGCAGCCCAAATCCTTCAAGATAAATAATTTAATTAAATAATATCAACGTGCCAACGTGCTAGTATATCTGTCCCAAATGTCTGCTTAACTTTGCGGTTATTATAGTCCAGTGTTCGGTTGCTGACGCCAGAACTAGCGAGGTGTTGTGTCCTGAGATGCCTGCTTGGTGCACAAGTCGAAAAGTGAGCGCTTTTAACTCTACCCTCTCTTTCTCTTTCTCTTTCACTCTACTGTATTTTTGCATGTATCTAGATGCGTCTGTGAATTTCACTGCAGAAGTGACAGATTTTGACAATGTATAGTTGTTTTAGTCTGTGGCTTTGCATCTGATGTGTGGCAACCGCAACATAAGGAGAGTGTGGCCCGTTAGTTGGTCAATCAGTTAACCTGACATGAAAAAATGGCGCTAACCACACAAGCGCTGACGGAATTTACACATATATATTTTGTATACAGGTGATATCTTTAAAGGCATATTGAACGACATCCAATGGGTTATTACAAAATATACAGTAGTAATAGTAATAGAACCGTTTTATTTTTCATATATATATATATATATTAGCTTTAGCAAGCACATGGCATTGAAAAATATAAAGGTAATTTAAAATTGCAAGATTTGTGAAATAATTACCATAAACAAGAAAAAACTGTTGAAGTGTTTTCGGTGAAGAAAGAAAAACATGGCCCAGCGGTAAAACCCAAGCATACAGGGCTACTTTCTATAAGAAACTTAAAGCACGCTTGAGTATAAATTTAAAACCCTTTATTTGCAGGAACAAAACCCGAGCACAAAGAGTATGTTTGTGCTGCGGAGAAATGTCAGAAAAAGACAAAAACATGAGCACCTAAAACGTAGTAGAAGTTACTTCTATGTCAGCGGCAGTTGAAGATCAACAGTAGGCTGCTGGACTGCCTGGCTTGTGGCTGAAGGTGGACTCGCTTGTTATTAAGGCACCACATTTTTATTGCAGATAGTCTTGAATATATCTCGGTTTCGTTTTATGCAACTCTTGAATTCACTGATTATTATCATTTATGTAAGACATTAAGGAATATCTCAGCTTATATTAATATATTAACTTTAAAAACAGCTTAAAACATTTTTTGTTCTTATATAGAATTGAGAAAATTTATATGTCAAGCTAAAGGGAATTGATGAATGACATTTGATTCCCGAATTAATTTGTTAGTAAAGACATTACTATTCTCAACCAAAATATCAAGGTTGAAAGTTTACGTTTCTGAATTTGCATTTATACTTAAAGGGTGCAACTCATAAGGTAATTTATGAGTACTTCTGTTGGCAAGGATACTCTTCTTTCTTTGTTGTATGCATACCACGCGAAAGCTTTAAATATTTTTAAATTATTTCAGCCCACACATTTGTGCACTAACAACCAAAATGAATGTGTATATATAAATACATACCCACATAGCCCTACACAGTGTACTTACATACAGCAGCTCGTAGACGCTTTCGCTTGCGGCTGGTGGAGTTATGCTAACAAGTACTCAAAGCAAAACGCGGCAACGCTCAAACGGTTTGCCTGGCAGCTTGTAACAATAATTTTCCACTTTTTGCGAGTGGGTTAATGGCATGCCAGGCTGTACCAAAGTGAAAGGTGGTAGGACTATTTGAGATCGTCTTTTCCACAGCAAAAATGCTTTATATACAAAGAGTCTTTAACAGCGGTGGCGGCGTAACGCACATAGCTCATGAATTCCTCAATTCTCCCTGATGTAGCTATTATTTCGTTTTTACAAAGTAAAAATTTTGAATATGTGACTTGTCCCTGAGATTTAGACTGCAGAGCGAACAGTTGCAACAGCAAAGAACCTCTCATTGATAATCTAGGTGTATGTGTCACCCTATTGCATTGTTTTCCTATACCTTGGTCGTACAAAACACGAAGGTCAGGCTAATTTCATGAATTTTGAATTTATTTTCATCAGATAAGTACTTTAAGCATCGTGTATAACAGTATGTATTTCGTTGGTCAGTGTTAACAGCCGTGTCGACTTAGTAACGACTGTCTGTGGGTCCGAACATAACTTATCTCTTACAACACTTACCCGTCTTGTACGTCTAGCTCATCCACGCAAGTCTAAAGCGCTTTGTCCTTTTATTCGTTTTTTGTTGAAAAATGTTATACTCATCAAGTTGACAAGGAAAAAGTTTTTCATTATTACATTTCGCTGTCATTTTGGCGTATAAAATAGCTCAGGAAAGTTCTGCTCTGTTTTTGAGTGCTGTATGTAACCCGAGTGTATAGTAAAGTATAGCGTAAATGAGGTACGCTTGCAGTTCTCCACCTCTCATCAGATAGATTTTCATGCTTGCCCAGTGCGTAGTTGACGTAATTTTCTCAGATGTCTTTCTCATAGTTGAGCCGCATCCTTGCACATTAATCCATTGAGTGCCGGCTCACTCTGTCAGGTTCGTACGTAGCCTGCTGGTTGCACGCAAATGAGGGTTGGGTAAAATCACTCACTGTCATCCAATGTCACAAGGAAGGAGTCGAACACATCCCCTATTTTTTCTCAAGTAATTTCAAAGCTTGACGTTTGCGCGACTCCTTATTGTTTGTCCGTTGTCCAGCCTATGCGTGAGTTTTATTCTATATTCTCATATTCAACATTTGTGTGTGTTTCCTTGCTTTGACTGCTGTTTGTCAACGCAACTCTACAAACCGTTTTAAGAATTGCACCAAGATGGGTTTTGCCCTTAAATTTGGCTTTCGCATACTTATGCCCTTCTGCTGATATGGAGAGCATCGTTACTGTAATATATTTTATAGGCTCAGACGCATAAAACGAAGACTTGACAAATTCAAAATAGAAATTATTCATACAGATAAGTTAAGTTAATACTTTTTAATGATATGTTTTGGGACTACACTGTATTCCAAATATATGGCACACCATAATTTGAATCTGCATTAAATAAGATTTTAATTAGTTGATAACTTCAATGATAAAATTGAACATATTTTTTATACATTTTGGTTATGGTTATTCCTAATGAGCTCAGGGTATTCTAAGTTATATCAAAAGCCATGAGCAGGCTAGCAAATGCTATAAATATTTTTCATTCATCAAGCGCCGAATTTACACATACTGTTAAAGTTTTTGTCTTATCCACAGAATTCACTCATCCATTCATACATATGCAGTATAGTCGGTATGTACTCATATTTATGTTTTGTTTACATTACCGGCGTGCGCGTCAACAAGACAGGTGACGTCATATTCTCGCATTATGTATACCATAAAAATACAAACATTTAAGAGAGCAAGAGTTTTCTGCTGAATAGATCTGGACTGTTATACAGAATGTTTTTGAAGAGCACTTGACCACAACAGCTCCTAGTTCGAAACTGTCACGACGCAAGGGTTGCTTCCAGATTACAATTAAGGAAGGAACTCGCAATTTGGCTGCTCATTTCGAACATTTTGCGGTGAATTGAAGTTTCCGCATATTGTGTGAGAGAAAGAGAGTGAATGCGAATGAGCAACACGAGGCAAAATATTAACGAGTCGCTGAAAAGTCGCTCTGAAAGGATATTCGTCCATTGCCTCGTCACGTTTTTTATCGTCATCAGGTTACGATAAAAGTTCGCATTAAACAGAAACGAGTCAACGTTCAAATACGTCGGGTCGGGTCATTGCGTTGTGTGTTGTACTTCCACCAACCAATATACTTCCAAACCAATAATTACAACACAAAAGCGCAACGAGCAAGTGACGTATAATCGCAACATTGCACACCAATACGGGCAGTAATCATTAAAAGCAGTGCTCGTGTGAGTGAGTTAGATTTGTTTGTGTGTGTTTCTGAGTGATTCTATAGCTTGACAATTGTGTTTTAAGCTAATACATTATATTTTCCTTCTATAGCTCCAGACCTCGAGACTTTACATTTTTCAAGCTTTCGAAATTAGCTTTTAGTATTTTCCATTCTTTTACTATTTTTGCCGGCTTTTGTAAAACTCTCTTCTCTGATTTTTTCTCTTCGTGATACTTCGCCTGCGCCATTTACCAAATATATATTAAAAGAGAGTTGAAAGGTAGAAGAAGGCAAACAATTAGATTCAAGTGCCGTTTTTACTAAAGAGCGGGGTTTTTTAACTTTATTTCTCTTGAATTTCTCAACAACTGGTACGTTGTATTTCAATACTCTCAATTCAATTAAATACCATTTATTACCCACAAACTTCCGCAACATTACAAATATCAATATTAGAACTTTGCATTGAAACCTTTTTTAAATAGCTCAATCATAAGACTGCCGTTTGCATGTAATATACACAGGAATATAATATATACCCATTTCGTTTTAAAAGTTGAAGTAATTCTATCTGGCTATTTTGTTCGGTCGAAAATCCGTACATATATGTGCACTGAATGATTATACATGTTTTGAATAAAAATTGTGGAGATAGTAAATTTTGTTGTTTGCAAATTAAAAGATTCTGTTTAATTTTTCAATACCGATTCCATTTACTCCATTAGTGTAAACTAATTAATAGTGACTAGATTTGGCTGTATTCGGTAAAATAGATATTAATAAAACATAAGTTATTATTAATACAATTTATTTTCCGATCAATTATGTGAAGCGGGCGTTAATTTATATATAGCAGTAATTGAGCCTTCCCTTAGCATTAGTAATAAAAGCACCAGAAACGAAGGCAGTGCACTTTAAAAGTGGGAACTGCAAATGCAATAAATTAATGGCCATTTAAAAAAGTGTAGAATGTTTTAAATTATGTACATTATGTAATTATGTAAATCGTACTCGTAAGCTTAGTGAGCGAGGGAGTTTGGCGCGATGTTCAAATCTATCCGAGCAGCCAAAGCTAATTGAATAAAACCTTCACGTGCAGCAAACATATTAACTTGTTGCAATTAATTTAAGTTAAAGACTGAGAGAATGTTGTCATCCCAATATAATGTCAGTATCTTCACTACCTTACTGTCTCTTGTACACTTTTATTTTAAAATAATTTAATTAAATAAAATTAAAATTGTTGGCAACATAAATAACACTCAAAAGTAATTGGGTACAGGTTTAGGACTTACAATTATTAATTATTACTTACAGGTATAGGACTTACAGTTATTAATTATTACTTAAAAAATATAAAGCCTTTTCTTATGCCATAATTAGTTGTGTCGGTTAAGGTATTTTTAGAAATTGGATAAAAATTTTCAAAGTATATTCTAGATATTTTGCGTAGTATATTAAAGTCCCTAGAGAAGTCAGTAAACTAATTTTTAAGCCTCAAAGAAATTACAAATAAAATAGCTGAAGGGAATGCGGATTTAGACAATAAGAGATATGCCATTAATATAAAAAAAATTATGTAACTATTTCGCAAAATATTTAAAAAAAATTATTTCTATTTGTTATTTTAGTTAATTTTTTTTTCGTATTTAATCAAAAACAACAGGATCCTCATCTATATTTTTTTGATTTTCTATTTTTCGAATTATCAAACTAAAGTAAATGAATAATCCACGATAGCGCACAGGGCATTTTGATCTCAGGATAAATGGAGACGCTTAAACTGTTTCGCGTTGAAGCAAACGCATGCGTCTCAATTACACTCTCTCTCGCACTCATTTTTTTGGTTACAAAGATAATGATTAGTGTGATGTGCATAATAATCATGCTTGTCTCTTAATCCTCGATTAGTTTTCAATTCATATGCGTCTGCCGTTTATTCTTCTCCCACATTTATACTATCTACCTTCTACTTGAGTGCCTTATGTTTCTCCTATTCTGTTTTGGCTTTTGCTTTATTTTCCGACCACAAATATTACCACGTAAATTATTAATAAATAAAGTTCTCCCCGAGCCCACTCCAGACTAGTATGTGGTGTCCATCGTTTTGTCTGTTACTTAACATGCACAAACTGTTTCCATGAATACATCAAATATTTTCTTCAACAAAAACAATAGCCACAGATACCCTGTAAGCAACTCTTAAATTTATGTAATTAAATTCAAAACACAGTGAGCTATGGATTTTATAAATAAAAGGAAAAAAAAAACAGCTCGTAATTATAATACTAATATTGAAGATTAATTGCATAAACAAATTTAAAAAAACCAAATATTTGAAAATCACTCCCACATAAAAGTTTAAGGTACTTGACGGCATGACTCCGATAATGGGCAATTCGGCGCGACGATGCTTGCTCCCTACATGGCTCATGTGTTGAAGTTGGGGATGTGACTCTTTGGCGTGGCATAATTTGTGCCATTTACGGATTTGTGCGACTTCCGCCGTGACGGGTAATTGGGATGTACGGGGGGCTCAGCAACAAGATGTCAAATTGTCAACGTACGTTAACTTGCCATAATCTCTTTTCATGTGTAGAAATTATTGCTGGTTTATGTGCAATTATGTCAACTACTAGATGTCTCTTCATTATGTTTGTCATAACTTTTAGAGGGAGAGTGTGACTTCGTTTGACATAAAAGTTCATGGCGTATGTTGGTTTCTCGCTTCTTCATACCATGCAAACATTCGAAACGAGCGAAAAAGGGCATTATAACTCTAAAATGTTTTCAGCAGAACTATCTGATCAATTTTTTGTCCTGAAATTAAAAATCAGATCTGACTTTAAATTTATTAAAACTGCAAAAGTTAAATAAAAATTGACTATTAACTATTAATTTTATTTTGTCGATTTCACCATTTCGTTTACATTTCCAATCTCGGTGGTGAGTTTGGGAGTGGCTAAGGTTGCCACGTAATGAAAATGCTTGCAACCAGAATTATAGAAAAAAGTAACAATTTAAAAAATATCCCAACTCTAGGTATGATTGCTTTCTTTCTGAATAATTCTATGTTAATAGGCTTTTTAGATATATATTGCAGTGAACTGACAATATGATAATATGGCTTGTCGGCTATACGCTTCGACTCAGGATGCATCTTTATTTTCATTACAAGAGCACAAGTATTAAAAAAATAAATTGCCAGTCGAACTTTTAAACAACGCGAAATAAAGTAAAATATTTAGAAAACAATGCAAACTTAATAATATTTTTTTATATTTTATGCATAATTTATTATTAATTTCAAAATAATTATTAACTTTCATTCAAACACAAAATTAAACACAATAAAAAGCATTATTTCATAACAATAGTTTCCAGCAAAAAAGTAACATTTTTACAAATTGGGGACCAATGTACCAACGAAAAATGCTAGTCCCTCTTTCGGTACTAAAGTACCAAGTGTGGCAAACACCAATGTGGTATTCACCACTGAAAAGAGACCAGGAGAACTTTATTTTACTCTCTGAGAGCGATACAGACACTGCTGACTGTCAGTTTCGCTCTGCGCGCTTAACATTGTGCTGTTAAACGTCGCTCAACTTGCTCTTGTGACTCTCAGCGAGTAACAGCAGCAACAGTCTTGTTTTTACCGGTTACGTTTACGGTTCAGAGTGTGTCCGAGTCGCAGCCGCGGTCGTAGTTATCACAAATAATAGCAGTCGGTGCAGTAGTACTAACGTCATTTATTTCTCCAGCAGCGGCATCACTAAAATCGGAATGCACTCGCGCAGCTGCAAGCTTTAACAAAAAGATCGGGAATTTGCCACTGTATGCTTTATGCTTATTTAAAGTGCTACCCTATATAGATTTGTGTGTGCGTAGTGTAAACAATGGCCTGATAAGAAAACAGAGGGCGACAATTGTTTGATAAACATACAACAACAACAAGTTAAACAGCAAGTGCACCTATTATATGTTAAGAAACAACACCTGTAAAATGCGTACAAGGAAATTATATACGTTTGCAGTGTAAATAAATAGCCATCTAAACTTATGACTATAAATTCAGCGACTAGATCGTTTGGAAATGATATAAATAATTGTTGTAATATTAATGCTTTGATGTTATTTGTTTGTTGAGGTTTGTCGGCGTTCATTGTGGCAAACCCTCGTGTTATATGTATATGTATGTGTTTTAGAGTCTTTGTAAACGAGTTTTACAAAAAAGTGCCTTAAAGTAACAAGTGTTGCGACAGCAGCGACTACAGCAACTTTTAGAGGTAGTCAACAGAAAAGTTAAAAGAGAGAATAACTCACACTGATTAACTGGTCAAAGTGCCAAGCATGCATTACTGTTTGCATCTGTTTTCAGTGCCCTTGTCTGCACCTTCCCTCCCACGCAAGATGACTCGGCGCAGTAACCGCAAAATTCGCCCTAAAAATACTACGACAATAGAGACCACTAAGCGTTTAATCATTGCCACACAACCATAACTAACTTCTGTTTTTTTTAAGCTTTGTATTTGCATGTACTATTCAGTTTTCTAATATTAAATCACGTAGCGAAATATATAAAGCGAGTGATTCATGAATCCAGTAGCTTTTGATATTTTTGCGGTTGTCGCATGCATGTGCATGCATATAATGTGTACATATATAACTATAACTAAATGAGACTGCATACATTTGTATATACAATACTTATGTAGAATATTTCGGAAAATAAGTGTTGCGTTTGATTAAATCGAACGTTACTGGTGCCGGGCTTCAGTTGCAGACGGGTTTCTTTTACATTCAATCAAATGTAAATAGCAAATACAATCGCAAGTTCCTGGTACTATATTATGAAACGAGATACTGACACAAATATGGCCAGCCTTGCACGTCGCACCTGTTTATACAATTGCTCAGTGATTTTGTCAATGGTGTATTATAGAAAACTTATGAACTTTAAATAGCATATTCTGTATGATAGTGTGAGTCTTCGTATAAATTTGAGTGGATTCCAGAATAATCAACTTCATTTCATTCAAACTAAAATTGCTAAATAAACAAATTGCCACTTTTGCAACATTTATTTTATTTTTGTACAGAATTTGTCAGTCTAATGAAGCATATTTTTTTTATCAAAATAATATATTGATATTCTTGAAATAAAAATATGCTTTTATTTCAATATTATATTTAACAGCGGTTCGGTCTGAGACTTATCAAATTTACAATTTTTCCTAGCCTAATTCTAATCCATGTAAATCCATTTTCATTTTAATTTTTTGTGTGAATGTTTCTTGTTTAAAGGAAAAACACCACTCGAAATGAAATACAAATAAACAGGCAGGCAGTCAGCAACATACAATCGACCTATAAAAATAGACAGTAAGGAAAATTTCCTTCTATTCGCTTTTATTTTAAGCAATTCACGTGTGAAATGAACAAAGTGTTGATATGTATGATAGAAATGGAATGAGTGCGCTCTGAGCAGCCGTAGGGTCCAAATGAGTAAAGCAGGAAACAAAACGCAGCGGGGCAACTTTATGAAAGAGTTGCGTAGGAGAGATCATCAGTAACAAAAACGAGAAGGCAAACATGGAATGAAAATGGAATACCATACGCATCAAGTTCAGGGAACGAATTCCACGCGCAGCCGTTGTTGTTATTGTTGCATGAGAGAGATCAGAGCATTCGACTACGAGATACTCTGGCCTTAGATATTATCGATCTATATACGCGAACATAAATATATAAACATATATACCTACCTATTTGTTAAGGTCTTATAGATGAATCTACTTTGTCACTTAGAACACGAGTGGTCTATGAATGTGAAATTTTAAGCAATATATGCTTTATACTAAATGAAGCTTTCAATACTGATTTCTGTTGCCATTGATAATAATTTCAAAAAGAACAACATCAGTTGTCAAGAGCAGCGCATAAGCCACGCTTGCAACACGGCTGGAAAACTTAAAACGCCGGTCTCACGAAGCAGCAGCGGAAGAGCACTCACAGCAGAAATGAAAATAAATTAAAATTCACGTAGGCGGCAGCAGACATGAGTATCCCATACCTCCGTCGCACAGCCTCTTTTGCGTTAACTTGTTAATTGAAGGGTATTTGAGCATTTTGTGTGTATGTGTATGTGTGTGTGTGTTTTTTATTCAATAAATACATACTTATAAATAGATACAATTCAATTGCATTGTTGTCTCGCTCTTAGTCTGTGCGCGTGTGCGTTTTTGTACATACTTGCATATGTGTGCGTCTATGTGCATGCGTACATACATATGTGCGATGTGTGCTGCAAGCTCATTCGAAAACTATCTGTAAGAGTCATACTTGAAGTTTTGGATATGTAGGCTAGACTTCACAGCTAGTTGGTGAGAAGTTTCTTAATATTCCGCAAAGTAAAAAGTTTCTCGTGTAATTGTAATTTTTTGTTTGTTTTATTTTGAGCTTTATATTTTAAAAGTTAACAAACAGCGAGGATTCACACAATCTTATGATTTTGGTAAAAGATAACAAAACTGGGTCACCATTTAATGACAATAACTACAGGCCCAATAATTTTTTTGTTGTGTGTTAAGAATATGCCTAAAGCCCCTACATGGAAAATTTATATTTTTTTGTACATAGCTCGGAGATACTAAATTATCTTCAGATTCCACCAAAATTTTTGATGTGTCTAGACTAAATACATGTAAATTAAAAGATTGTAACAAATGTTAAACAAAGTGCATTGCGTGTAGTTTGAAGAGCTATTGTAATCAAAGCCAAAGATCAGACCTAGATTCATTTGAAGTTGTGCCATGTGATGCAGCTCAAAACAAAATGCATAAAAAACAACAACAGAAAACTGTACCAAACGCAATTCTAAAGCGCTCGGTCGTTGGCCGCATAAACTGCGGGTTGGTTCTTTTCAGTTAACACGAGAAAAACAGAAATATGCTGTAAAAGAGCTAACGAAAACAGGTAGTAAATATCGACAACGTAGGGAGCCCCGTTTGTTGTCGTATCTTGTTGCTTAGCAGAGACGGACAAACAAAGAGCTTGAAAATTAAAGAAAAATACAACACATCGAAACGGCTGAGCTCGAATCCGAAACCAAAACCGAAACGACTCGACTCAATTCAGGCTAATGCAACAGCAGATAGCTATCAGTGCTTGCGACCGGTACTCAGTGTCAGTTCCGTGCTGTTGACGACAACGCTGAAAATTTGAGCGATACAAAAGAGTTCCCCCAACGGACATCTGCCTATATGTATGTGTTAGCCATTAGGGTTACTGACCTAAAACATTCTTTTGATAGTAAAAATTGTTGAATATGTCTCAAAAGAATTGATTAGATCTGTGCATAGTGAGTAGTATACAATAAATTATTGTTATACATAATTAATTCCATAGTTACTACGGTTATAATCTACGAATAAGGAAAATCTAAATTTTGAATTTTTTTCGAAGACATGCCGAACTTGATATACATTCAATTGCATTTTAAATTAAAGACTCTGTAAAATAGAAACCATTATCGTTGTTATTTAAAGCTTAGGTGAATACCTATATTGAAGTACATTTTTATCGTGCGTAAACCCGTTGCTGAACTTTTGATGATAAGTAGTAGTTTGGTTGTAGTTGTAATTTTTAATTGCTGAAGAAAGACAATCATAATCCACGAATTTGAGACGCAAATATTTTTTTTGCAAATAGAGCACAAATGGCATAATTAAGTGGGTTAAACTCAATTTCTTTGTTGACAATCGGGCTTCTGTTTTTCATTAACCATCATAAACAGTATATTTAATGATTATTGATGCACTTTTTCTTTCAGCTCAAACCAACAACAAACAAGTAGCAGCAATATAAATTTCTAAATAAATATATTTAACATACAATTTAACCAATTAAAAACAATCAAAATACAGAAAGCTAAAACATAATTTAACAAATAAATAAATTCAAGCGTGTTTTAGCTGCATCTATACTTGTATAAGTGTATAAACGCGAGTGCTATGATTGTGTCCAGTAATATAAAATAAGATGCCCAAGCCAAGTCAATTGGTATCCAACAAAATCTCTAATCAAATCATACATAAAGTATATAATCAAAATAATTAAAATTTATTTACCGATATCGAGTGTGTATCAAAAAACATAACATTTGTCGTAGTTCAAACCATCCGATAAAAATATCAAAAATATATCTAATTATTAGATATCAATACAAAAGGAATAGGACGGCCTCATCACGGAGTCTTTAGAATATTTTCCTATTGAGGACGACGATCTCGAGATGGATATACTACCGAGCGGAAATATATTTAACGAATTGGAGCGCATATGCACAACTGGCTATTTTTCATCGCAGCCATCGATTGAGGATCAATGGCAACAGGTGGGTGATCAATTTATTAAACAGAAAATATTAATGTGGCAAATAGATAGAAATTACCATGTGGAGCGGGTACAAAGCATGTGTCACTTGGCTAAATTCATTCTATTATCAATTCTATTAATAATGAAATGAGGAGTACATGCGCGATGCTTAAGAAATATAATTCTCCATAATTAAGAACACATAGCTACGTACGTGTGTTCCTCACACTTAGCTATATTTGATGCCAGTGATCCCCTTGGTTAGAAAATTATTTGTATACCTGAATCAATAACCTTAGTTGGCGCAATTTAATATTGTCTATAAGTTTTCAAAATAATTTTTGTTATGGAGTGAAAAGTCGTAAAAAATGAATAAATAATTAAGAACATAATGAGAGAACAAACAAGTACGAACCAGTAGACTAGGTTCGTTTCTTAAACAACATGAGAAAGCTTTATCAACTTCCACAGCCGCATGTACGGTAAGACATAAATCTGTACTGATACATACATGAAGAAATGCATCCGCTGAATCATATTCCCTCCGAGAATACAATACAAAAACTTACATATATGAATTCCAATTTTGGCTACTTAGCCAAATCGATATACGTATAAACTGTATATAAAATATACACATTTTTGTCTTACTGTTTTTACCTATTTTCAATATGCAGATGGTATAAAAAGCCTCATGTTATAACAATACAGCATATTAAAATATATAAAAGTATTTTGTTTATAAATATTTTTCTAAATTTTGCTAAAAAAAAAGATGTAGCCATAAATTAGCAGTCGGCGCCGCTGTCGGTTATCATCTGAGTAAATACATACGTACGTGTTTGTATGTATTTATCGTACAAAATACATATACATATAAGTGTGTATTATTATTTTTTTCGAAAAGCATTTTGGCAAACATTAAGCGATATGCATATATATACATTTATAGGCATATACATACATACGTATATATAAATAATCATGTTTATGTGTGAATTTCCTTTCTCTGTTTTATTTTGTACGCTTCGCTTATGTGATAAAAGCCGAAGAGCGTTGCTTTAGCTTATCAGTAACACCAGCTGATTTGTCAGTTAGTTTTGTATTTGTTTTATTACTTGTTTTCATTAAATAAGAAAAGCTGAGACGGCTGTTTTGCTATCATGTGACGCATAGAATGATTGTTTGCCCAGCTTTTGGCCATCTTAAACTGAAGTCGTAATTCATTGGGTTATAAAGCGATAAGGTAGCTTCTGTTTGAAACTACCCCAAACACAAATCAGTCATTAATGCACAAGTTCAATCAATATCTGTTCGTCTTTTTCACTTACGGATAGTTGTATGTCAATTAGCTGGCATTAAATTTCCTGAGGTATCGTTGGTTAACAATACTTCATTAATATGGTATATCTAAAGTAAAAGTAAGCAATTAATTGGCTTGACCACATCATAGCTGCTATAGGAAAAACATTGTATTTGTTTTTTCTCAGATAACTCAACTAGTCTTATATATAGTAAATATATTTCCCAAGATATTGTGAATATTCAGTAAAATACAAGGTTATTAAATCTTTGGCGTTCCAAAGATTTTCTGTTAGATTTGAATTCAGTAAAATAATAAAGCTAAAGAGCTTAAACAAGAATGTGTGTCCAGCAGTTAGGGTCAGAAATAGCAGTGAAGAGCGTATCCATTCTGTTGATTGCTAAATAGTTTTAAGAATGTTTTGGTTGTTAATTACAAAATGATTTAGCCGGCTCAAGAGTCAAGGACCTTGTAAATAGATTTAAGTTTTCTGATGATAATATTTATATTATTATTATTATATTACATCATTTTTTACAATATAAGTTTAAAGGAATCTAAAAGAGAAATGGGAATACATTTACAACTTTCATACCTTCGAAGCGTTCATATTATAAAACATTCAAATATTGTATTAGATTATTTAACTTTCTGCAGACAAGTGACCAAATCAGTCCACCACCTACCTACCCCTAAATACCCATACAATATGTAATCAGCAGTTAACGTTCAGCACCCCACAAATGTAAGAAACTCAAAAAACCACGTACAGACGCCAAAGAAAAAAACTGTCGAAAAGGGAAGAATTGGAAAATTCATGAAGACAGATACACACATGTCTTCAGTCAGATACACCCATATATAGATAATAAAGCAAAAGCAACAACAAAAGCAACACTCACGTCATTGACTAACACGTCGAGAATGAATTCCTTCTGGTAGTCGAAGCAGTTCTTGGGCTCCAAGCGAATACGACGCATACTTATTTGAAAAATAGCAGAGGCAGCACAGACCAACAACAACAAAAACGAAAAAGCAATCCCAAATACGTGCAATTGCTGAAAATATGCTCGACGTGAGCAAAAACGTGAGGGGCAAGCTTCTGTGTGCCTTAAATACTTTCCAAGCAGCTAAACCTAGTATTTCAGATCCTATCGAGTCACAACCCTCGCACAAACATTGGTAACAAACCATGCCCATACTCGCAAACATGCTTTAGCTTCTACTACTACTTTGAATGGCGTTTGCCGTGGCTTCTCCTATTACCCGCAATCATTAATCATCTTGGCTGCAATTAATCATCAAATGTGCGAAGTAACTAGAATATTTTGTATGTGTGCAAGTGCAAGCTTTTGACTATGTGTTTATTTGGCATTTCCTTTATATTTGTTGTGGGCTGTCCTAGCATTTATTGGGAACGTGGCTGCGTAGTGTAAGATGTTGAAAATTTATAATCAAAATATGAATTACTAAAAGAATAAAGAAGAACGTTAGCATACGAATTTATGTATAATGCGTTTTATATGCTAAAAAGTTAATTACTATCATATCTATTTGTGCCACACCCACGTGAAATTTTTAACTTTCAATTAATTCAATTATAATTAATATCCAATATCATTATAACTTTTAAAGACAAATACTTTTCTTAATTCGCTTACTTATTAACGCCATAGTATAGAAACTAAATTTGGGCGAAATACTTCAGTTTAAAGCACAACGTATCGCATTTCACAAGCAATATCTTTGCTGTGCATTTGAGCGAAAATTGAACTCAACATTGAATCGAAAATGTACAGATAGACAATTTCATTAGCTTTCAGACAATTGCCTACTTATTGTTTTAATTTTATGTAAATTGTAAATAAATACAAATCGTTTTCCATTCCTAAGGACAAACAATATTTGTGCAATTGCCTTGTAAAAATGTTCATGATAAAATAAACAAAAACGAACATAACGGGCCATCCCTCTATGTTAAGTGATTTAACTTTATAATAAAAATTTGAAAATTTCGTATATTTTATTCCGCACACTTACTAAATTGTTAAATTTGAGTCAAGTATACAAACCCGATATGGCACGCATATGTACGCATATGTAGAACCATCCAGGCGCAAAATTATTGATACTTATATACTTATATATATCCGTACATTATTTATCAAAAAATGAATGCTTCGCATTTGCAATACTAAAGGAGCAACGAGCTTCGTTGCCTAGCATTATGTGCGGGTGGCAGGGCTTTATATATTGTGAGGGTTGTTTTTGTTGTTTAGTTGTCGCGACAGTGATAGCATGGTATCCTCCATGTCCTTATTTGCAAGGGACTCCGAGCCACAAAAACAGGAAAAGAATAGAATTCGGTCGTCAAAATGTATATTAGGTGTTCACTGGGTGGTGGGCAGAGTACTCTCTCCGTATCTGCGATTTGGATTGGCCTAGGCAGCAGGCCAATATTAAAGACCTTAACAAATGTCAATAGATCTTCTGGAATGTAAATTAACAGCCACACTCTCTGGGGGAATGGTAAATTACTGCTACTACTTCATAAATGATATGGACCACATTAAATGCTATCAGAGGAAAGCTACACTGGGTCCAGGATCTTTGTTGCTATACTTCCTGTTCTGGCTGATATGTGACACACAACATTGATAAGAGTGGCGATTATGATGACTCCAGAAGTTGAATCAGAGACGAGGCTTTTTGTTGCAAGATGTGTCACGGTTGGATAGCTGTTGAAAATAAATTTTAAATTTGTTTATTTTGTTTGCAGCTATGCTTCTTTTTCAATTTAGTATAAACATTTCGAAGACATACAGCTGACAACTAAAAATAAGTGTTTGCGTTGTGGCCCTCGCCATATGTTAATCACCCATTCAAATATTTTGAAACTCATATAACATAATCCAAACTCCGTTGTGTATTTGTCCGCCTCAAAATACATTTGGAATGCTGGAACAGTGGCACCCCTTCATGTTGTGCCCCACATTTTTTGGGCTCGTCTCCCTCTTACAATGCCTTTGAGTTCTTTCACATTGTTTGCTGGTTCATAAGGCGTGCCTTAAAATCAATTTACACACTTTACTCTGCTTGTACGTTTGTGTGATATTTGTTGCTGAACCTCTAATGGGTGTGGAACCCTGCGGTTAAGTGCATCAATTGCTTTGACGCTTTTAGGAAAATATGTATATCTTGAAAATGTATTGAAATTGACAGAGCCCTATGTATCCTTTTGGTACATAATGTGAATATTTTATATTGCAAAGAATGGGAACAAACTTATTTATATTAACCAGAGAACACCATTGCACTTGCATTAAAATTAGATTGCAACTAAATTAAATAAGCAAAATATGTACAAACCAACTCAAAAATTTTAGCTGAATTGAGTTGAAAAGCTGAGGCTAAGAGACCTTCAATGATAATGATTGATGATTGCCGGCATTGTAATGGAATGAGTTGATAAACGCCAAGTGCTCACAACAAAAGAAAAAATAACTCTAAGATATAATACATGGTTTTGCAAAGGAGCAAGATAACTAGTTTGTATTATATTGGCTCTATCTATAATGAAAAAATTTATATAAAGATAACATGAGCCATTAATAAGAACCCACACTTTACTCGGATGATAAATGTGTTATTTATCATATGCTTGCTTATATATATAAATAAAAACGGCAAAGTAAAAACATTCGAATGAACAGATGGAACGCTAGATATCTAATAAAAGGGGATAAAAGTTGCAATGAAAAGTTCTTATACTCTTTATCTAGGTACGAGTCATATTTAAATACCATTGAGATAAGGTCAACAACGTTGGGCAAAGTACTTACATGTTGGGGCACTACTTATTGTATGTGCATGTTCTGTATCCCCATGAACGCCATCTGATGATTAATAATGCTATTTTGCTATTTATTTATTTTGGAACGTGTTAGTGTGAGCTATTATAAAGCCCATTTGATTTTATAAAAACATAAAGAAAAAAATAAAATCCTTTTCTTTTTATATATTGCAATTAAAACAAATTGGAACCCATCTTTTTGGTACTTCTTCCTTAAACAGCCATAAGATAAGCCCAACACTTTTTCTTATTGAGTGTCCACTCATTATTAGATATTCCTAAACAACAACAAAGATACAAATAACATGCCATGTGGAAATTTAATTTATAATTTTCTTTTATGTCTGACTGCCATTATTTTGTTTGGAAGGGAGAGCTTGTTAATTGTAACTAACTCGAATGATGACAGCATATTTTCTTTCAAATTTGGCAGTCTGACATAAAGTGCTGGCTACTGTGCTTATTGGTTTTTGTAATTAATGATTATACGCAACCAACCAACCAACACGGTGAGTTCAGTTAACGGCCAGACAAATAATTTTTTGCTTAGACTGAAGGTTTACTGTTTGCTTAGAGTATTTAACTTTTTTATTTTAAGGATACCAATAATCGCTTATCATTAATCAAATGTACTGAAAAAAAGCAAATCTTAATTTGACTTTTATGTGACTCTTCGATTATATACAAAGGTAACAGCTGAAAAAAGTTGTTGATGTTAAGTCAGCAATTAAGATGCTTAAGACGTCTCAAGAAAAAGGTATTAAAAAGCAGCAAACAATACCAATACCAGTTTTTTATAGACTATATATTGCACAATAAATGTACATCTTTCACAAAAGTGTTCATAAATTAGGTTAAGGATCGTACAGTGTGACTTTGATAGAGTTCGTAAATTCCAAAATGAAATGAAGTAACGCTCTGTTTTTAATAGATCATACATATGCATGCAGCTATGTGTTTTATGCTTTATGTATGTATGTGTGAGATCATCAATGTAGAAAGTCTCTCTACAGGACATAAAAATGACAAAGTCAAATTGTGGGCAAATTTTATCTCGCTATTTCTAAGCTGAAAGCAATGATAAGAAATTAAGGTGGCAATTGTAATATGCGCTCTGTATTTTCTTAAATCTTTTTTTCAAAATAAATATATTATAATAAAACGTTCTTGGTTCTTGCTCATACAACGAATTCCAGAATAATGATAGTTAGTTTCAGGACAATAGCAAGTCCAAATAGGCATAATATTATTAGTTTGTTGGGCTTTTGTATTTTTTCGTCGCACATTATGACTAGAAAGCGTAAGCTTATGATTTTTTTTTTAAATTTCTCGTAATTTTAAAATAAGCAATTAGTTCATCTGAGTTCTGACAGATATAAAATATTTTGTGTATTGAAAATGGGTTGCTCGATCTGTTGTGAAAGGTATGTCAAAATTTAAGTTGTCAATTATTAACCTACTATATAAATTATCATCGACTATATAATTTGTATACGCTTGCATGAAGTTTTACAATCTTGAATCAATAAAAGACGAAAGTCAAGCCTCGTGAAGTATTAAGGAAAACTTCTACCTTTCTTCGTATACAAAAACCATTCTCACAGGTTTTTCTTTATTTGGTATTATCTTAAACATTCTGCAGCAATTTGGTTAAAACTGACAACTATATTAAATAGCTACCATAGGAACGATCTATTGATCAGATAAGTAAATTATAAAATGGGTCGTTGTTTTTCTTCTGGATTCAGCTATCGCCGCCATCGCTGTCTGAAGCATTTAAAGTAATTGTCTGTCGGTATGTTTAGTACGACTTGTATGTATGAACAGTAGTTGATATTTGCTTTTTTTTCACTCCCTACTATGTCTGCTTGTATAACCTTTTCCATGTTTATGTTAAGTGTTTCTGTCATACTATGGGTTTATTCATCTTATAGACAACCAAACTCAAGAAAACGTGTCGTCACAATTTGTGTTTGGCTAATGAAAACATGTGGCCCTAGAAACTACTGTTAGCCAGTGTATATTTACTTTGAAAGCGATGCATTTTCACTCGCTCGACAAGCCGCACAACATTTTCAATATTTTATACTCGTGCAGAAGATACAATTACTGTAGGAAATAAACATAAGGTAATAAAAACATAGTTGTTAATTTCATAAAATAGTTTGCGCATCAATATTT
>JAWNLW010000532.1:0-33396 GCA_035042075.1 Drosophila macrospina | reverse complement strand
ATTTACATTTCTCATCCCAGTAGTTTCGATAAGCTTATGGTTGTGGTACGAATCGAAATTGATAAGTAATATAGTAAAATTAAATATTGATAGTTGCTGTATTCATTTACAAGCGCATTTATGGTTTTTATTAGACTCGGAACTAAAAGTTCAAAGTCTATTAGGTTTGACGAAAGCGAAATGTGCGTAACAGGCAGAAGGAGGCGTGGCAGACCCTATAAAGTATATATATTCTTGATCAGCATCAACAGCCGAGACGATATAGCCATATCCGTCTGACCGTCTGTCCGTCTGTATGAACACCTAGATCTCAGAGACTATAAGAGCGAGAGTAACCAAATTTGGTGACAACACGTGTATAGCTTGCACGCAGATCAAATTTGTTTTAGATTTTTGCCACGCCCCCTTCCGCCCCCGCAAATCGAAAACAAGTCAGGCAGCTACAGTCGTAAAACGTCTGTGGTAGACTCTGAACTAATCGGGGAAAGCAAAAAAATAAAGCAAATATAAAACTAATTTAAAGCCAAATAAGCTTAGGCAATGTTCAACTCATTATCGTTCGTTCTTGGAAGAGAGCAGCAATAGTGAGTGAACGCGCAAGAGCGAAAGGGAAAACAACAAACAACCGTTACTTTTTTTGCGCGTTGCTGTGTATACACGTATAACTGTAACTGTACAGCGCGCGTCTGTTTTTACTGAGATGCTTATGAAAACTATGCTGACAAATCAATTGGTGGTTAAAAGCGCGTCTTGTGCATATATATTGCTTTTATAAAATTTTAAAAACATAAAAATTTTGTTTGGGTTGCACCGAGATTCGAACCGCAGACCTCTCACACGCAAATCGTACGTCCTATAGCTTGAGCCACCGCCTTACATACTGCGCAGTCAGCAACGTCAATACATATACAGCACGAGTTTTTGCATTTGTCATATATATACATATATGTATACGAATTTCTAACGAAATTTGGTTATTGCTTTCTTTTAAATTCTTAACATTTTCTGACAAATAAGGCAAAATTAATAATATATGTATATATAAAATGAAAGTAATTAATTTAAAATTATTAAAAAATGTAATTTGGAATTGTCAGCAGTGGGATTCGAACCCGCGCCTGTGCGGCAATTTTGGCCGCAGAGGTGCCATGGACCTGGTGATCATTCATTCCTTAATATCTTCTATGTTTATGATCCGATCGTGCTGAAATTTTCAGAAAACGTCCGGAAAAGGACATTCTCCATATGTGCCAAATCTGAATTAAATCTAAAGTCGGTAGCTTCAGTTATACGTTTTTTTTCGATTTTCGGGGGCGGAAGGGGGCGTGGCAAAAATCTAAAACAAACTTGATCTGCCTGCAAACTAAACACGTGTTGTCACCAAATTTGGTTACTCTAGCTCTTATAGTCTCTGAGATCTAGGTGTTCATACAGACGGACAGACGGTCAGACGGACATGGCTATATCGTCTCGGCTGTTGATGCTGATCAAGAATAAATATACTTTATAGGGTCTGCCACGCCTCCTTCTGCCTGTTACGCACATTTCGCCTTCGTCAAACCTAATAGACTTTGAACTTTTACGCCTCCTTCCGCCCCCGCAAATCGAAAAAAACGTATTACTGAAGCTACCGACTTTAGATTTAGATTCAGATTTGACACATATAGAGGATGTACCTTTGCGGACGTTTTCTGAAAATTTCAGCACGATCGGATCATAAACATAGAAGATATTAAGGAATGAATGATCACCAGGTTCATGGCACCTCTGAGGCCAAAATTGCCGCACAGGCGCGAGTTCGAATCCCACTGCTGACAATTCCAAGTTGCATTTTTTAATAATTATAAATTAATTACTTTTATTTTATATATACATATATTATTAATTTTGCCTTATTTGTCAGAAAATGTTAAGAATTTAAGAGAAAGCAATAACCAAATTTGTTAGAAATTCGTATATATGTATATATATGACAAATGCAAAAACTCGTGCTGTATATGTACTGACGTTGCCGACTGCGCAGTATGTAAGGCGGTGGCTCAAGTTATAAGACGTACGATTTGCGTGTGAGAGGTCTGCGGTTCGAATCTTGGTGCATCACAGACAAAATTTTTAATGTTATAAAAATACAGTTATACGTGTATACACAGCAACGCGCAAAAAAAGTAACGGTTTTCTGTTTTCCCTTTCGCTCTTGCGCGCTCACTCACTATTGCTGCTCTCTTCCAAGAACGAACGATAATGAGTTGAACATTGCTTAAGCGCATTTGGCTTTAAATTTAGTTTTATATTTGCTTAATTTTTTTGCTTTCCCCGATTAGTTCGGAGTCTCCCACAGTCGTCACACGACTGTAGCTGCCTGACTTGCTATTTATTTAAATATGGGTACCAGAACAATTTTTTAAGGACTCAACCTTTAGTATCTCGGATTTGTAGTATATCGAGGCGGCATTTCAACAGTTGAAGCAATTAACGAGTTTCGGCAACCGACAACCTTGTTTCTTGTTAGATAATTTTTGGGTGTAGCAAGTTTTTATGGAAATTCTCGTTTCTGGAGACGTTTTTTTACTCTACCCTGATTATCGATAAACATTTGACTTAACGGTAGACGCCTCGACCACTGGTCTGAGAGCAGTCCTATGTCAAAATGGGAAGCCGATCACTGTAATATCAAAGTGCCTTAAGGACAACGAATGTGGGCTTTAAAAAACAAATTTGAACATTTACACCAACCTCTTTGCAGTCTCGGCAAGAAATCATAACGATAAGATTAAAAGATGGAAAGCTTTCATCTATAATCTTTTATAAGCCAGGAAGAGAGAATAATCTCACTGATGCACTATCGTATAGCGTATCATCTGATATAGTTACCGCACACGATAAACTAGCACTAACATAAACCATTAAGGAAAACTCGATTCCATCAACCTGCACTCTCATCATGTTCAGTCAAAAGACAAGAACTATCACTAATATGCACCATTGAGTCTTCCGATAAGCCCGCAAGTTGTTTTCGAAATCAAATTATTGTAATCATTATCAATCAAAGACATATACATTTTTCTGACAAACAAAAACTGTTGATGTTAGTATCTGATGCAGTAAAAAAATATGTAGTGAATTTTTGGCGTTTGTTCAGAGTAAACATTTCCGACCACAACGTTTTGTGCTACTAAGAGAATGATGTTTGATGTTTTTGATAAAAATGAATAGAATTAAATAATAGTTGCAGAGAATAACAGAGCATCACTATAAATATAGAAAAACAAATACCTACAGACTACTATTTTCCAAACATGACTCGCTTAGTAAATGAAGTTATAGCCAAATATGATCGACATCCACAAAAGGAAATAATTAGTGAAACACACATCCATCCCAAGTAGGGAGAAACCACCATATTGAAATTTTTTCAACGGACAAGGAACATTTTTTAACTTGCATAGATAAACTTTAAAAATTTGCCATTGTACAACCATAGCTTTGACTGACGTGACCAAAAAATTGGCCAAGCCAATGCCATAACGTTTGGTATAAACAAGAGTATGAGATATTCAAATTATTTTTAGATTTAATGTTTTTTTTATAATTTAATAATTATTGTAGTTTTTATAGTTAGTAAGCATACTCTTTCTGGTCCAAAATCCATGATAACTTAGATTAATTTATATATATTTATATATATATTTCATAACAAAAGAACAATTTTCTAATCATTATATTAATGTGTTATTCCTTAAACAAATTATGACAATAACATAAATACAAGTATTTTTTTTGACAATGAAAGAATTGCATTGTGCGAGCTTGTACTCGTCCACATAAAACGCCACAAATTATATCAATCACTAAATTATATACATAATTACATGTCAGTATACAACATACCTGTCGCGAACTTTTTTAATATTAATGCATTATTGATTGTACAGATACTTAACGGTGTAACAGTTTACTGCTGCAACCGCTGCAGCCAAGTGTTTTCATTTCTTGCTGTGATGCTGTACGAGCTTACTTCGTTTGTTAGGGTTTTTAGACTCTGAACTAAAAGTTCAAAGTCTACTAGGTTTGACGAAAGCAAAATGTGCGTAACAGGCAGAAGGAGGCGTGGCAGACCCTATAAATTATATATATATTCTTGATCAGCATCAACAGCCGAGACGATATAGCCATGTCCGTCTGTCCGTCTGTATGAACACCTAGATCTCAGAGACTATAAGAGCTAGAGTAACCAAATTTGGTGACAACACGTGTATAGTTTGCACGCAGATCAAGTTTGTTTTAGATTTTCCCCTGCCCCCTTCAGCCACCACAAATCGAAAAAAGGTATTACTGAAGCTACCGACTTTCGATTTAATTCAGATTTGGCACATATAGAGGATGTCCTATTTCGGACGATTTCTGAAAATTCTGATCGGTTCATAAACATAGAAGATATTAAGGAATGAATGATCAGCAGGTTCATGGCACCTCTGCGGCCAAAATTGCTGTAGTTAGAACAACAACAACACGAAACGCCGCAAAGGCCCGAGTTCGAATCCCACTGCTGACAATTCCAAAATACATTTTTTAATAATTATAAATTAATTACTTTTATTTTATATATACATATATTATTAATTTTGCCTTATTTGTCAGAAAATGTTAAGAATTTAAAAGAAAGCAATAACCAAATTGGTCATTGATGTTTTTGATAAAAATGAATAGAAGCAAATAATAGTTGCAGAGCATAACAGAGCATCACAATAAATAACAAGTCAGGAAGCTACAGTCGGGGTACGACTGTGGGAGACTCTGAACTACAGCACGAGTTTTTGCATTTGTCATATATATATATATATATATATACGAATTTCTAACGAAATTTGGTTATGGCTTTCTCTTGAATTCTCAACATTTTCTGACAAATATGGCAAAATTAATATTATATGTATATATAAAATAAAAGTAATTAATTTATAGTTATTAAAAAATGTATTTTGGAATTGTCAGCAGTGGGATTCGAACTCGCGCCTTTGCGGCGTTTCTTGTTGTTGTTGTTTTAACTAAAGCAATTTTGGCCGCAGAGGTGCCATGAACCTGCTGATCATTCATTCCTTAATATCTTCTATGTTTATGAACCGATCGTGCTGAAATTTTCAGAAAACGTCCGAAATAGGACATCCTCCATATGTGCCAAATATGAATTAAATCTAAAGTCGGTAGCTTCAGTAATACGTTTTTTTCGATTTGCGGGGGCGGAAGGGGGCGTGGCAAAAATCTAAAACAAACTTGATCTGCCTGCAAACAATACACGTGTTGTCACAAAATTTGGTTACTCTAGCTCTTATAGTCTCTGAGATCTAGGTGTTCATACAGACGGACAGACGGACAGTCGGACAGACGGACAGACGGACATGGCTATATCGTCTCGGCTGTTGATGCTGATCAAGAATATATATTCTTTATAGGGTCTGCCACGCCTCCTTCTGCCTGTTACGCACATTTCGCTTTCGTCAAAACTAATAGACTGTGAACTTTTAGTTCAGAGTCTAAAAAAAAAAAATATCTATAGACTATTATTTTTCAAACAGACTCGCATAGTAAGTGAAGTTATAGCAAACTGTAAAATTTGTAACAGAGCCAAATATGATCGACATCCACAAAAGGAAATAATTAGTGAAACACACATCCATCCCAAGTAGGAGCAATCCACCATATTGACATTTTTTCAACGGACAAGGAACATTTTTTAACTTGTATAGATAAACTTTAAAAAATTGCCGTTGGTCAACCATCGCTTTGCCTGACGTGTCCAAAAAATTGGCCAAGTCAATGCCAAAACATATGGCAGAAACAAGAAGAAAGGGATTTTAGATTTAATGTTATTATTTTTTATAAATGACTTGCTTTAGCAAGTTTTCATGGGTGCTTTTTAAAGATTATGCATCGATGGCTAGACCGATTACTCTACCTGACTATCGATAACCATTTGACTTAACGATAGACGCCTCGTCCACTGGTCTGAGAGCAGCCCTATGTCAAAATGGGAAGCCGATCACTGTAATATCAAGGTACCTTAAGGACAACGAATGTGGGCTTTAAAATAACAAATTTGAACATTTACACCAACCTCTTACGTTTGCAGTCTCGGCAAGAAATCCTAACGATAAGATTAAAAGATGGAAAGCTTTCATTGACGACATAATGCTATTTTTTTATAAGCCAGAAAGAGAGAATAATCTCACTGATGTACTATCGCGTATCATCTGATATAGTTACCACACACGATAAACTAGCACTAACATAAACCATTAAGGAAAACTCGATTCCATCAACCGCAAGTTGTTTTCAAAATCAAATTATTGTAAACATTATCAATCAAAGACATATATACATTTTTCTGACAAACAACAACTGTTGATATTAGTATCTGATGCAGTAAAAAAATATGTAGTGAATTTTGGCGTTTGTTCAAGTAAACATTTCCGACCACAAAGTTCTGTGCTAAGAGAATGGTCATTGATGTTTTTGAAAATAAATGAATAAAAGGAAATAATAGTTGCAGAGCATAATAGAGCATCACAATAAATAAAAAAAAAAACAAACACCTATAGACCATTATTTTTCAAACACGACTCGCTTAGTAAATGAAGTTATAGCAAACTGTAAAGTTTGTAACAGAGCCAAATAAGATCGACATCCAAATTGGATGTGCGTAACAGGCAGAAGGAGGCGTGGCAGACCCTATAAAGTATATATATTCTTGATCAGCATCAACAGCCGAGACGATATCGCCATGTCCGTCTGACCGTCTGAATGAACACCTAGATCTCAGAGACTATAAGAGCTAGAGTAACCAAATTTGGTGACAACACTCTTATAGTGTGCATGCGAATCAAGTTTGTTTTAGATTTTTGCTACGCCCCCTTCCTCATAGGCAATATAAGCATAGAACACATTAAGGAATGAATGATCACCAGGTTCATGGCAGCTGCAGCGGCAAACAATTGTTCTAATTAGAAGAACAACAAATCTTCAAATCTCGCTGGTTACAATTACAAATTTTATTTTTTAATAATCATAAATTTAAGTTTTTGCTTTTCCCGATTAGTACAGAGTAAGAGTCGATTGAGATCGACTATAGCCTTACGGTACCATACTGTCGCTGGCGTCCCGACTCACCAGCTGGTTTGGATTATTTTAGTTAATAATTAAGTTTCTAATTTATATTTCTGAAATATATATACTCATTTGTTTATAATGCATTGCTGTTATGTTTTTTCATTGCCTAAAGTTTGTTTTGCTAATTGCACTTACTTACACAGTATTAGTTTTCATTTAATGTAAGTATACTTTTCTTCATAGGCAACTATCATTATATTATATTATATATTTTCTTATAGTAATTTGAATTAATTTAAACAAAGTAAACACACCGGTAGGTCGCACTGAGTAGCTCATCTAATTCTCAACAGCAAGTCCCATCCCAGGCCTGCAGTTCAAGCATTCGAAACACTCAACAGACAACAAACAATCACTCGGAACAGCTGAAATCCGATCGGACCTTTACATCACTACACTGACACATAACCACCAAATTACAAAAACGTGAAAAAATTAAAAAAAAATAAATAAATAAAACAAGTCAGGCAGCTACAGTCGAGCGACGACTGTGGGAGACTGCCGAACTGCACGGTCGGCAACGTCAATACATATACAGCACGAGTTTTTGCATTTGTCATATATATACATATATACGAATTTCTAACGAAATTTGGTTATTGCTTTCTCTTAAATTCTTAACATTTTCTGACAAATAAGGCAAAGTTAATATTATATGTATATATAAAATAAAAGTAATTAATTTATAATTATTAAAAAATGTAATTTGGATTTGTCAGCAGTGGGATTCGAACTCGCGCCTGTGCGGCAATTTTGGCCTCAGAGGTGCCATGAACCTGGTGATCATTCATTCCTTAATATCTTCAATGTTTATGATCCGATCGTGCTGAAATTTTCAGAAAGCGTCCGCACAGGAACATCCTCCATATGTGCCAAATCTGAATCTAAATCTAAAGTCAGTAGCTTCAGTAATACGTTTCAATTTGCGGGGGCGGAAGGGGGCGTGGCAAAAATCTAAAACAGACTTGATCTGCGTGCAAACTATACGCGTGTTGTCACCAAATTTGGTTACTCTAGCTCTTATAGTCTCTGAGATCTAGGTGTTCATTCAGACGGTCAGACGGACATGGCGATATCGTCTCGGCTGTTGATGCTGATCAAGAATATATATACTTTATAGGGTCTGCCACGCCTCCTTCTGCCTGTTACGCACATTTCGCTTTCGTCAAACCTAGTAGACTTTGAACTTTTAGTTCAGAGTCTAATGATAACTTTTTTCAAAATCGATATCACGACGATATCGATATCGACGATCAAAGTTTTTAAAGACGCTGAGATAGGTACCTCCGTTCAATGGCACGAGACCCTTGATGTAGTGAAATCAATTCCAGACATTGACGGAAAATACGAAGTGAGTACATGTTTAGAATCACTGAAACACGTGTTAAATTGATGTCCGAAAATCAGAAATATCAAATTAATAAACATATGAATATTTTTTGGTAAAGAGAAAAATGGATTCCGAAAATAAGTGGTAATGCCAAAAGGGGTAAAAATAAGTACATGTTAGTGGTTTTGGTTATTTATTTTTCATTCTTTAAATATATCTCATATATTTTTGTAAAATACTTCTCTTTGTTACAATTAAACTAATGGCGAAATTTAGTTATTCTGAACATGTACTCACTTTTGCACACCACTGTATGTGTCTTGGCGGAAAGCCGCGTAAACAACGCGTAAACAACACAAAAAACATTACCAAGCATTGGCCATTATAAGAAATAAAATAAGGGACCATTCTAATATGGTGCTATGTTGACTTTATATATAACACAACATTTAATTTCAAAGGCATTATCGAACAGCAAACTTGACACTAATAGAGTACTATGATGAAGTTGAGCGAAAGCTTACTTACTATTATGTCTACTGACGATACTTTGGCTGCTTCTTCGCAAAAAGTCTGAAAGACAGGGTTCTGCGAAATGAACAAACCATCTGAACCAGTACAGTTACATCTAGATATTGACAACTCACACAATACCAGGTAAATAACGGAATCCCTGCTTACTCATCATTTCAGAATCAGACCTCAGACAGAACAAATAGCGATACAACTAAGTTCACAGGACCAAAACTGCGGAGAATAAACAATTCGCACAAATCGAATTCTAATATAATCAAAATGATCAGAATACGATGCCATCTGAGGCTGAGGTAACCGATATTGAAGGCAAACCATACCATTTAATTATAATATTAACAAGTCAGGCAGCTACAGTCGCGCTACGACTGTGGGAGACTCTGAACTAATCGGGGAAAGCAAAAATATTAAGTAATATATATTATGATTAACTTCAACAAGTCAGGCAACTACAGTCGTGCGACGCTGTGGGAGACTCTGAACTAATAGGGGAAAGCAAAAAAAATAAGCAAATATAAAACTAAATTTAAAGTCAAATAAGCGCTTAAGCAATGTTCAACTCATTATCGTTCGTTCTTGGAAGAGAGCAGCAATAGTGAGTGAGCGCGCAAGAGCGAAAGGGAAAACAAACAACCGTTACTTTTTTTGCGCGTTGCAGTGTATACACGTATAACTGTAACTGTACAGCGCGCGTCTGTTTTTACTGAGATGCTTATGAAAACTATGCTGACAAATCTATTGGTGGTTAAAAACGCGTCTTGTGCATATATATTGCTTTTATAAAATGGCTATATCGTCTCGGCTGTTGATGCTGATCAGGAATATATATACTTTATAGGGTCTGCCACGCCTCCTTCTGCCTGTTACGCACATTTCGCTTTCGTCAAACCTAATAGACTATGAACTTTTAGTTCAGAGTCTAAATATGTAGTGAATTTTGGCGTTTGTTCAGAGTAAACATTTCCGACCACAAAGTTTTGTCCGACTGTAAAGTTTGTAACAGAGCCAAATATGATCGACATCCACAAAAGGAAATAATAATATATAAGGAAATAATAAATAATTAGTGAAACTCACATCCGTCCCAAGTAGGGGAAATCCACCATATTGAAATTTTATCAACGGACAAGAAAAATTTTTTAACCATAGCTTTGCCTGACGCCCAAAAACTTGGCCCAGTCAATACCAAAACGTTTGGCAGAAACAAGAGGATGAGGTATCCAAATTGTTTTTAGATTTAACGTTCTCTTTTATTGTTGTTTTTATAGTTAGAATGCATACTTTTTCTGGTCCAAAATTCATAAATTTTAGATTATTTAATTAAATATATAAGTTAACGAACTCTTGAACGCGCAGCGCAGTTGGCGACAGCAGTAATCGGATGCCTCTGCTATGCAATATGTAATATAAAATTCAGTTATTAATAATCCGTCGTCGATAGTACCATTACCCTATGGGTGTAGCAGAATTTGTCAATAAAGAGATTCAAAATCTCTTGAAAGATGGCATAATTCCGAAGTCCGTTTCTCCATATAACAACCCCATTTGTGTAGTTTAAAAAAGCGTACGAATGAGATGGGCAACCGGAAAATGCGTCTTGTAATGGACTTTCGGAAACTCAATGAAATAACCATAATGGATAGATATCCCATGCGCAATATATCCATGATTCTGGGAAATCTAGGTGGAGCCAAGTACTTTTCGACACTGGATCTTAAGTCTGGCTACCACGCCGCCAGCAATTTCAAGGGCGATTGACGACATACTGCGAAAGCAGGTCGGCAAGTCATGTTACGTTTATGTCGATGACTGGGTGTTGAAAAGCTTGTAGTTTTTTGATATGAATTTTCTAGGATTTGTGGTCACTAACGATGGTGCCACAACCGACCCAGAGAAAGTCAAGGCCATACAGGAATTCCCGGAGCCTAAGACGGTTTTCGAAGTGAGATCATTCCTAGGACTCGCTAGCTATTTCAGGTGCTTCATCATAGATTTTGCATCGATAGCAAAACACATTTCAGACATCCTAAAGGGTGAAAATGGGTCAGTGAGCAAGAACAGATCGAGAAAGATAACAGTCGAATTCTCTGATCTCCAATGCAGCACGTTTAAAAAGCTGGGACACATATTGGCATCTAAGGATATCATGCTCCGTTACTCCGATTTTAATATGCCGTTTGATCTAACAACAGACGCTTCGGGATATGGACTAGGAGCTGTCCTCTCCCAAGAAGGACGTCCCATAACTATGATCTCCAGGACACTAAAGCGTCCAGAGGTCAATTATGTCACAAACGAAAGAGAGCTACTAGCTATCGTGTGGGCCCTTGGCAAATTGCGCCATTATTTATATGGGGTGAAAGATCTCAACATCTTCACAGACCATCAGTCTCTGGCTTTCGCCATATCTGAGTCTAACCCTAACGCTAAAATCAAGCGATGGAAGGCGCGCATTGACGAATCCGACGCACGCATATTCTACAAGCCAGGCAAGGACAATCTGATCGCTGATGCCTTGTCCAGACAACGGCATAACGCTTTGAGACATCAGGAAAACGATTCATGCATTCCCACAGTTCACAGCAAGCTCTCCTTGACTTACACTATTGAGTCCACTGACAAGCCCTTGAATTGTTTTCAGAACCAGATAATTCTTGAAGAAGCACGCTTCCCACTGAGGCGTAGCTTTATTCTTTTTGGAAACAAGAGGCGTCATTCCCTACATTTTACCTGCAGAGAGTCACTCCTCGAAGAATTGGTGGAGGTAATCAAACCTGGTGTGGTGAATGCACTTCATTGTGACTTGCACACTTTGGCACTTGTTCAGGACGACTTAGTTCGGAAATTTCCAACTACTAAGTTCTGGCACTGCAAAAATAGGGTTGTGGACATTTTCAGCGTTAGTGACAGAAGGGAAATTCTCATCACAGAGCACAACAGAGCCCATAGGGCGGCTCAAGAGAACGTAAAACAGGTCCTCTCAGAGTACTATTTCCCAAAAATGGCCAAAATAGCCAACGAAATTGTACAAAACTGCAAGACTTGTGCAAGGGCTAAATACGACAGACATCCTAAGAAACAAGAAATTGGTGAGACACCAATTCCTGCACATCCAGGAGAAATGTTACACGTGGACATTTTCTCAACTGACAAAAAATTCTTTCTGACTTGTATTGACAAATTTTCGAAATTCGCCGTAGTTCAACCAATCGCGTCAAGAACAATAGAGGACTTAAAAGTACCCTTGTTACAGCTCATGAATTTCTTCCCAGGTGTCAAAACAATCTACTGTGACAATGAGCCAGCTCTGAGCTCCCAGACTATCAGTTCACTACTGATGAACAACTATGGAGTCAGCATTGCAAATGCACCGTCCTTGCATAGCGTTTCCAACGGACAAGTCGAGCGTTTCCATAGTACCCTGCTGGAACTCGTTAGATGTTAAAAAATAGTCAAAAACATTAGCGACACCGTGGAAGCAATTATGCTGTCCGCGGTAGAGTACAACAAGACAATCCACTCGGTCACTGATAAGCGGCCAGTTGATGTTGTCCATTCAATCCCAGGCGAATCACAGACGCAGATCCAAAACAAACTCAAAAAGGCTCAGACACACTCAGAGCTAGAGAAAACGTCCTCCGTCAAAATAGGGTCTTCGAGGTTGGAGAGAAAGTTTTGGTAAAGTCCAATCGCAGGCTCGGAAACAAACTTACACCTTTGTATGAAGAAAGGGCCGTAGAAGCTGATCTAGGAACTACAGTTCTCATTAAGGGGAGGGTGGTCCATAAGGACAACCTTAAGTAGTGTTTCCTATTTACTTTTAGTTTTTTTGCGCCTCTTGGCAGCTTTTTCTCTTGCATTAAGTTGCTGGGGATATAATCTTTAAGCCACTCGGCATCCCGCTTTAGATAAGGCTTGGTGGTGGGTTACTTGGTAGTATCCATAAGTTAAATAGGTTCGGTGATGGGTTGTTCAAGTTTCTTTCCGTTCCCATAAAAAACGAGTCATTTTCACTACACAGGTTTGGGTTTCTGGTACTGCTTATCCTCGCATCGACTTCGGCGCGTGTCACTGACTACTCGCACGCTAAGTACATTCCGATCGTCGACGGCCAGGCCTTGGTATGGGATGAGTTAGCTTTCATCCGACATTCAGCGAACATATCTGAATATGAGCGCATGGTGGATGAGACAGCGAAGCTGTGCGACATGTTTCCACAATCACACATGAAAAAACTTCTACAGATGGATGCAGAACATCTCAAAGATATGCTAGAAGCCCTGGGCACACACCACATGAATAGCTGGAAGTCTAGATTTTCTGGGTTCAATTTTGAAGGTAGTCGCAGGCACTCCCGACGCCACAGACATGGAGAAAATAAGATTTGAGCCATTAATAAATTCGAACAATAGACAGGTGCAGATAAACACTAGAGTACAGAATCAGATTAACCAACTCACACTCACAGTTAACCAAATTTTGAAAACAGCAAAGGACAGGCAGATCGATTCCGGTCACTTGTATGAAACTCTTTTGGCCAGAAACAGAATGTTGTCAACGGAGTTGCAAAACTTAATGCTCGCCATAACCCTAGCTAAGGCCAACATTGTCAGCCCAAATATATTAGACCACGCAGACTTAAAATCTGTTTGGTTTGAAGAGCCCACAGATACTCAGTTAAGGTTCTACAATACATTTTATAATCTCTCTATCTGTATCTATATCTCTTTCCCAAAAATTAAACACACCTGTAGGAAAATTACAACCTACTCTGTCCCCCACGAAAGCCATATGCTGAGAATGGAGAACAACGTCATCGCCGAGTGCCAGGATCAGAACTACGCGCTGGAAAACTGCACAGCCACCGCAAGAACTACATTTTGCCAACGATCAACGATAGCCCATTGCGAGGTTCAACCAAGCACACGGCATAAACTCCGGCAGAAGACGTTAATTTTCTAAATACACGTTACCAATAAATACATTTAATAAAAGTTACAAAAAATCTAATTTAATTTATATATATATATATTTCATAACAAAAGAACAATTTTCTAATCATTATATATGATTAATATGTTACTCCTTGAAACATTATAACAATGTCATAAATACAAGTATTATATTCTGACAATCAAAGAATTGCATTGAGCTTGAACGCATACTTTTCTGGGAATTGTATGAAATTTCATACACGTCCACATAAAACGCCACAAATTATATCAATCACTAATTTATATACATAATTACATGTCAGTCTACAACATACCTGTCGCGATTTTTTTTGATATTAATGCATTATTGATTGTACAGATACTTAACGCTGTTGATTATAGGTGGTCTACGAGGTCTTTTCGCAACAGTTTAGTGCTGCAATGCTGTGATGCTGTACGAGCTTCGTTTGTTAGGGTTTTTACTCTTGTGTTGCTCAATTGATGATTTCTTACCTTTGATACATAATTTGTACTAGCTAATGTTGTTTTTCCTTTTTATAGATAAGAAGAGATGAGCAACGTTACCTTCCATTTACTACGGTCAAGTATTTTTATGTACCTATAATCAGTTGCCATAACATAACGAGATCGAAATTAAGGCATCGACAAATCTCATTATTTAAAAAAAGATGCGACCTACTTTTTTATATTTAATAAAGTGGTGTTATTTGTCTAAAATACTTAAAATAAACGAGTTATTAAAATGAACGAAAGAATTTATTCAGTCTGTCATGATATATATCGTAAATTTTATTCCACTGAAATGTGGTTTTCTTTAGCTATTCAATGTATAATATATTTTTTAAGTCATACCTTCCTTAATGAAAGAAGTGTTACAGTATTTTTATTGAATTTCTTTATTAATATACATTTTTCATTCTGTGAGTTTGACTGAGATATCTCAGGAAACAATATGGTATTTGGCAATTAAAGTTTATTTTCGAATGTCTTTTCCTATGACAGCTATTTGATATAATCACTAAGCATACAAATTGCTATAATTTTTTGGCTTTATTATGAAAATCCACATGTTCTATAAGCAGTCGAACGGCATAGCGGAGAACCCAAGAAAGAAAAACGCTGAGCGGAGAGTACATCAGGCATACAAGATCATGAAGTTTGGCAACATCCATGCCAATACTTGCGCCCTGTTTTCAATCTGTTAAACAAACAACGAATACTTTGATTTTGGGGGCGGTTTCACGCATATCGCAGTGGCTTTGTTGATAAAGTGAAGTTCACTCCAAATGTGCCCAACTTCGCGATGTTTCATCAATAAATTTCGTCTACCCTCGCAACAGCTCATTTTAAGAAATGTGAGCACAAAATTTAAATTTAAATCGGTTCTTTTATCCGAGAACGGTAAATTTACATTTCTCATCCCAGTAGTTTCGATAAGCTTATGGTTGTGGTACGAATCGAAATTGATAAGTAATATAGTAAAATTAAATATTGATAGTTGCTGTATTCATTTACAAGCGCATTTATGGTTTTTATTAGACTCGGAACTAAAAGTTCAAAGTCTATTAGGTTTGACGAAAGCGAAATGTGCGTAACAGGCAGAAGGAGGCGTGGCAGACCCTATAAAGTATATATATTCTTGATCAGCATCAACAGCCGAGACGATATAGCCATGTCCGTCTGACCGTCTGTCCGTCTGTATGAACACCTAGATCTCAGAGACTATAAGAGCGAGAGTAACCAAATTTGGTGACAACACGTGTATAGTTTGCACGCAGATCAAGTTTGTTTTAGATTTTTGCCACGCCCCCTTCCGCCCCCGCAAATCGAAAAAAACGTATTACTGAAGCTACCGACTTTAGATTTGGATGTCCCATTGCGGACGTTTTCTGAAAATTTCAGCACGATCGGATCATAAACATAGAAGATATTAAGGAATGAATGATCATCAGGTTCATGGCACCTCTGCGGCCAAAATTGCCGCACAGGCGCGAGTTCGAATCCCACTGCTGACAATTCCAAATTACATTTTTTAATAATTATAAATTAATACTTTTATTTTATATATACATATATTATTAACTTTGCCTTATTTGTCAGAAAATGTTAAGAATTTAAGAGAAAGCAATAACCAAATTTCGTTAGAAATTCGTATATATGTATATATATGACAAATGCAAAAACTCGTGCTGTATATGTATTGAGGTTGCCGACTGTGCAGTATATAAGGCGGTGGCTCAAGTTATAGGACGTACGATTTGCGTGTGAGAGGTCTGCGGTTCGAATCTTGGTGCATTCCAGACGAAATTTTTAATGTTTTTAAGATTTTATAAAAACAATATGTAGGCACAAGACGCGTTTTTAACCACCAATTGATTTGTCAGCATAGTTTTCATAATAAGCATCTCAGTAAAAACAGACGCGCGCTGTACAGTTACAGTTAGTTATACGTGTATACACAGCAACGCGCAAAAAGTAACGGTTGTTTGTTTTCCCTTTCGCTCTTGCGCGCTCACTTACTATTGCTGCTCTCTTCCAAGAACGAACGATAATGAGTTGAACATTGCTTAAGCTTAATTTGGCTTTAAATTTAGTTTTATATTTGCTTTATTTTTTTTGCTTTTTAGTTCAGAGTCTACCACAGGCGTTGCACGACTGTAGCTGACTGACTTGTTTAACTTGCATAGATAAACTTTAAAAATTTGCCATTGTACAACCATAGCTTTAACTGACGTGACCAAAAAATTGGCCAAGCCAATGCCATAACGTTTGGTATAAACAAGAGAATGAGATATTCAAATTATTTTTAGATTTAATGTTTTTTTTATAATTTAATAATTATTGTAGTTTTTATAGTTAGTAAGCATACTCTTTCTGGTCCAAAATCCATGATAACTTAGATTAATTTATATATATATATATATATATATATTTCATAACAAAAGAACAATTTTCTAATCATTATATATGATTAATGTGTTATTCCTTAAACAAATTATGACAATAACATAAATACAAGTATTTTTTAGACTCTGAACTAAAAGTTCAAAGTCTATTAGGTTTGACGAAGGCGAAATGTGCGTAACAGGCAGAAGGAGGCGTGGCAGACCCTATAAAGTATATATATTCTTGATCAGCATCAACAGCCGAGACGATATAGCCATGTCCGTCTGACCGTCTGTCCGTCTGTATGAACACCTAGATCTCAGAGACTATAAGAGCTAGAGTAACCAAATTTGGTGACAACACGTGTATTGTTTGCAGGCAGATCAAGTTTGTTTTAGATTTTTGCCACGCCCCCTTCCGCCCCCGCAAATCGAAAAAAACGTATAACTGAAGCTACCGACTTTAGATTTAATTCAGATTTGGCACATATGGAGAATGTCTTTTTCCGGACGTTTTCTGAAGATTTCAGCACGATCGGATCATAAACATAGAAGATATTAAGGAATGAATGATCACCAGATTCATGGCAGCTGTGCGGCCAAAATTGCTTTAGCTAGAACAACAACAACCAGAAACGCCGCAAAGGCGCGAGTTCGAATCCCACTGCTGACAATTCCAAATTACATTTTTTAATAATTATAAATTAATTACTTTTATTTTATATATACATATAATATTAATTTTGCCTTATTTGTCAGAAAATGTTAAGAATTTAAAAGAAAGCAATAACCAAATTTCGTTAGAAATTCGTATATATATATATATATATATATATATATATATATATATATATATATACATATGTATATATATGACAAATGCAAAAACTCGTGCTGTATATGTATTGACGTTGCCGACTGCGCAGTATGTAAGGCGGTGGCTCAAGCTGTAGGACGTACGATTTGCGTGTAAGAGGTCTGCGGTTCGAATCTCGGTGCATCCCAAACAAAATTTTAATGTTTTTAAAATTTTATAAAAACAATATATATGCACAAGACGCGTTTTTAACCACCAATTGATTTGTCAGCATAGTTTTCATAATAAGCATCTCAGTAAAAACAGACGCGCGCTGTACAGTTACAGTTATACGTGTATACACAGCAACGCGCAAAAAAAGTAACGGTTGTTTGTTTTCCCTTTCGCTCTTGCGCGTTCACTCACTATTGCTGCTCTCTTCCAAGAACGAACGATAATGAGTTGAACATTGCTTAAGCTTAATTTGGCTTTAAATTAGTTTTATATTTGCTTTATTTTTTTTGCTTTCCCCGATTAGTTCAGAGTCTACCACAGACGTTGTACGACTGTAGCTGCCTGACTTGTTTGACAATGAAAGAATTGCATTGTGCGAGCTTGTACTCGTCCATATAAAACGCCACAAATTATATCAATCACTAATTTATATACATAATTACATGTCAGTATACAACATACCTGTCGCGAACTTTTTTAATATTAATGCATTATTGATTGTACAGATACTTAACGGTGTAACAGTTTACTGCTGCAACCGCTGCAGCCAAGTGTTTTCATTTCTTGCTGTGATGCTGTACGAGCTTCACTTCGTTTGTTAGGGTTTTTAGACTCTGAACTAAAAGTTCAAAGTCTACTAGGTTTGACGAAGGCAAAATGTGCGTAACAGGCAGAAGGAGGCGTGGCAGACCCTATAAAGTATATATATTCCTGATCAGCATCAACAGCCGAGACGATATAGCCATGTCCGTCTGTCCGTCTGTATGAACACCTAGATCTCAGAGACTATAAGAGCTAGAGTAACCAAATTTGGTGACAACACGTGTATAGTTTGCACGCAGATCAAGTTTGTTTTAGATTTTTGTCACGCACCCTTCCTCCCCGCAAATCGAAAAAAACGTATTACTGAAGCTACCGACTTTAGATTTAATTCAGATTTGGCACATATGGAGGATGTCCTATTTCGGACGTTTTTCAGCACGATCGGTTCATTAACATAGAAGATATTAAGGAATGAATGATCAGCAGGTTCATGGCAGCTGTGCGGCCAAAATTGCTGTAGTTAGAACAACAATAACAAGAAACGCCGCAAAGGCCCGAGTTCGAATCCCACTGCTGACAATTCCAAAATACATTTTTTAATAATTATAAATTAATTACTTTTATTTTATATATACATATATTATTAATTTTGCCTTATTTGTCAGAAAATGTTAAGAATTTAAAAGAAAGCAATAACCAAATTTCGTAAGAAATTCGTATATATGTATATATACGACAAATGCAAAAATTCGTGCTGTATATGTATTGACGTTGCCGTCCGAGCAGTATGTAAGGCGGTGGCTCTAGTTATAAGACGTACGATTTGCGTGTGAGAGGTCTGCGATTCGAATCTTGGTGCATCCCAGACGAAATTTTTAATGTTTTTAAGATTTTATAAAAACAATATGTAGGCACAAGACGCGTTTTTAACCACCAATTGATTTGTCAGCATAGTTTTCATAATAAGCATCTCAGTAAAACCAGACGCGCTGGACAGTTACAGTTATACGTGTATACACAGCAACGCGCAAAAAGTAACGGTTGTTTGTTTTCCCTTTCGCTCTTGCGCGCTCACTCACTATTGCTGCTCTCTTCCAAGAACGAACGATAATGAGTTGAACATTACTTAAGCTTATTTGGCTTTAATTTTAGTTTTATATTTGCTTTATTTTTTTGCTTTCCCCGATTAGTTCAGAGTCTCCCACAGCGTTGCACGACTGTAGCTGCCTGACTTGTTACACTTGTGTTGCTCAATTGATGATTTCTTATCTTTCATCCATGCTGCCTATTAATCTTTACACTAGTCAGCTAATAATTTGTACTTGCTAATGTTGTTTCTCTTATTTTCAGATAAGAAGAGGTGAGCTACGTAACCTTCCTTTTACTACGGTCAAGTATTTTTATTTACCAATAACCAGTTGCCTTAATATAACGAAATTAAGGCATCGACACACCTCATTATCTTAAAACAGACACGAAAGACTTTTTTGTATGAGTATTATAAAAGTTGTTTTATTTGATTAAAATAATACAAATAAATGTTTATGTTCGACAGGCTTTTCCTATGGCAGCTATTTGATATAATCACTAAGCATACAATACATAGAAGGTTCATTTGGTACAACTAATTGATATAATTTTCTTGCTTCACCATGAAAACCCACATGTTCTATAAGCGGCCGAACGGCATAGCGGAGAACCTCAGAAAACAAAACGATGAGCGCAGCGCGCAAAGCAGACATCAGCAATCATCCCCGAAAATGTCGGCAGTCTGGGGAAGACAGCAGAACGGAATCCACGGGCTATGTCGTTTCTGCATGTGAATGTAGTAGATACACACTAAATTTCTTAGTATGGTTAGATCATGAAGTTTGGCAACATCCATGCCAAACATCCATTCTTGCGCTCTGTTTTCATTCTTTCAAGCAAGCGACCCTCTCCATTTCATATTACTTCTAAGAGTGAAATATATTCAGCGAGAAGCATTTAAACAACAGAAACTTGAGAAAAACAGAATATGAAAGGGAAGTGAGAGCGTTGGCACATGCCTTTTTACCTAATATTTAAAGTGCATGAATGTTTGTTTAGACAAGTGTTTTCGAGTGAAAAATAATGTGCTCAAATCGCTGTCGAGCACCTCGATTGCAGCTTTCCCGTTATTTTTATGTTTTCTTTAATTATTTTTACTATGAGAATAATATGTAGATATAAGACATGTACGTACACAATGAAATAAGCAACAAAATTAATTTAATATAGAAAAATTTAAATATATATAAGTTATTGTTTTTATGAACTGTTTTTTGTGTAAATCAGATTAAAAACTAATTTAAAAATATTCTTATTCGATAGCTAGCCCTGTCGCTAAAAGTGCTAACCCAGAGCTCCACTCAGACGGATCCTATTTTGAGTGGCCAGCACATGGGAACGCTACGGACAACATTTGTCGCTGACGCGCAACTATGTTCTGATCATGTACAGAAATCATTCTTATATAGCATGATCAACAGTCATTGAACTGTCGTTAACTGGATATGCTAACTACTCCCTTGCTAAGATGAAGGCCGTCCCCAAAGTTTTAGGATATCACTGTGCGATCCGCTGAGAAGCAGATTTTTGGGCCTTACGCAGCTTCGGAGTAGTTTCCAGTGAGAGATACCAATGATTACTATTACCAGGGTCGCGCTGGAGATTGCATGTTTCGTCAACAATTTGTTTTCGACGTTGCCGATACACTGTAGGTTTTCGATATTCAGCCTCTTCATTGATCCCCTATAGTCCACAACTTCTTTTCGTTCGAGGTCGCTGGGACGAGTAGTGTTGTGCATATGTTCTGAAGGGTAGTTTTCTGCAAAACGTGATGTAAGGGTAGCACTTCAGTTTCCAATAGCCAGAATATTATTATCGCAATCCCCCACGTTGTTCTATCCAGTAAAGTTTATTATAGCGCCATTGTGTTGTTCAGACAACAATGTGACCTTTTTACACACTAAGATAGGATTTGCATTTTTAATTATAAATGTATAAGAAAACTTTAATATGGGTTACTTCCACTTATGTGGTATATGCTATATCTGTAGAGTGCTAATTTATTAGCATCTCGAAATCTTTAGGATCCAGCTGGATTTATAATCTCAATATTTGTCTATTGCGAGCAGTGTTTTATAGAGCTGACTGGTAAAGATTTGTTTTGCTTTTTCGTTAGCAATTATGACGTTTGCAGTTTCTATTAGTTTATTAACTTGTTCATTCACTCTTGTATTTATAACAACTTGACTGTCTTGAGGCAATTCAAATTTGCTTTTTGCAGAAGAATTTTTTGAGTTCCCCACTTTAGGTTAATTGTTGTGAAATATTTAGCTTTTCCCAGATTTGAGAGTATACCTAATAAATTGGGTATGGGATACTTGTCAGCAGTAGTTCTTGAATTTAGTTTCCCAAACTTTTTTCTTTTTGATTCCCTTTTCGTATGTTCCTTTTTTATCTACCACCTACACTGGATTATTCTATGGCAATGTGGATGGCCTAATTATGACATCTTTTGCTCTCCATTGGGTCTGATCCTGAAATAGTGAGTAAGCAGGGATTTCTCGATTTGAATGGTATTGTGAGTCGTCTAATTATAGACGAACTGTCTGCATCAATTGGCTGCGGTGCTTCTATACCGTGACATTATTTGATTATTTATCTGAGTCTATTATAATGGACATTTGGCCTGTTCTGAGCTGTCTATATTCGTACAATTATTTACGAAATTCAAAACGCAAGCCAGGCGTCAAAAAGAGTATTTTACTTAGCTGTTTTTTTGTGCTATAGATGAATTCTCCTAAGGCATCAGCTCTGTATTTCTCATTAAGAGATGAATTGAAAGTAGGGTTATAAGTCATGATAGATATGTTGATGAGGATCGCAAGTTTTCACTTAAAATCATTATAGTATTCTATCAGTTTATCAATTTACATGACGAAGCGTTGATAGTTCCTGATATATCAAGTAGATTGGTCACTTATCAGCGTATGTTTAATTCAATCTATCGATTATGGCTTGAAATTCAATGGTGAATTCAAATGTGTGAAGGGTCTCGAGAAATTCAATGGTGGTACCTGTCTCAGCGTCTTTTAAAAACTTACGGTCATTTCCATACTTTTTCTTGTTAAAATTTCATTAACTTTAAGTTTTCAATTTAAAAAAAATAGGATACATATATCATAACAAATAGGCAAATTAATTTTAATTAATGTGGTATTCACTAAAATAAAAATAAAATGCTGACATTATCATTAGTGCAAGTATTACTTTTTGACAGTCAATATATTGTATTGAGCTTGTACTCATACTTTTTCTGGCAAGTGTATATTTAAATTGTGAAAGAATGCAATATACTAATGACTGCATGCAACAACGTGATCTTGCAAAAACGCACCTAAACCTCCAAAATGTGCATCACCGTTACTGCACATAATTCGCTCGGAAAGCGAATAGTAGAATAGTATATATACACTCTGTTAGATTAATTGCAACGATGACAATATACTTTTGTATTCTACGAGTAACAAGTATAATTAATAAAAGTTATGTCCCAATCAACCAATTCCAATTTGATCAGCCAGGCTTTTTCCAACAATAAGGAAATACCTTGGTGCAACACAGAAAGAATAATGTTGTGTCACTTTAGAATATTTTACGTAACAAGGTATGTTTAACGCTCAATTAACATGGAAATTAGTAATTAAGGGGAGTGATTTGAGAAACTCCCGCTGGCAACACTTGTCGCACATTAATGTTAATACGTGAATCATTTATATAACGATCAAAAGGACTCCAAAAAATATCATCTTTAACTTGATCAAGTAACACTAAATCAATTGCATTATTATCCGTAATCAAAGATTCTTCAAGCATTTCTTCAGAAGTATTATTAATTGAATTCCATGGCTCTTTGTCTGTTTTCATAACACGTGGAACAGCATGATAACAAAGACGGGACTCCCTCGACATGACTAACACATCCCCGCTACGCAGATACAATGCTGTAGGTTGCTCTCCTAGTGACTTGCCACCTATAAGAAAAATTGCAGTTTGCCCGAAACTGCTAAAAAAACTTCAGTTGCATGTATATATATGAAACTCTCTTTACTGTACCTATAAGAAAACAATGGTGCTAGATGATTGAGTTCCGAATGATCCGTGTGACCAGATAAATTAGTTCCGATGGGATAATAATTGACAATGGCAGCTTGTGGAGTAAATTTGGAGTAACCCAGAACTAAAGAAAAATATTGACACAAACTACTCAAATCACTTGAAACTCAGAGTGCATTGCTTCATTGTAGATTTTAGTATCCCAATTGTGATGATATCCAAATGTTGTCCAGCGCATTGCAACCTTAATGTGTTGCGAGACAATTACATCGGTGCATTCTTTTAACTGTCCCCACCAATCAGATATAACCGCAATTGAAAAGTGGTTTGCATCCAAGTTTGAAAGGTTTGGTCTCCGTGGGTAGTCACGAAGACTGCGCGCAATCCAATAACGTTGTCCGAACAATGTAAATGGATTGCGTATTATCAAGAGCCCGGGATGGTTTAATAATCTATAACAACGCCACATACGTATTGGGTGTAAGCCAACTGGCAAAACTATGCCTTGGCTTTTGTTTGTCTCAGAGACATTTACAGGTTTCACCACCTATAGTTATAGAAGTGCGAGTGGATGGACACACATAAAATTATACTCAACAGTTTGTATAGTATACTATGTCAACTAATTCTTTGCAAAATAAATTTAGTCACACACTTTCAACTTTAATTTGAGAAATATAAATAATGGTATTATTTGGTAAAATTTTTTTGAACAATTACTGTTAAGATATGTATAAGCTAAAAGTATAAAAAAAGTAAATGGTACAATTCCAAGTGAAGGGCAGAAAGCATAACAACAGCATAAATGACGTTGTCAATAAATTCTGTTCAAAATGCAAACACTGCCCGAAAGAAGACCAAAGAAAAACTAACGGGACAGCGAGTTCGAAGAAAGGATCTGAAGGCAGACCACCAAAGCTCTCTCGGCGGAATTGCTCAAGAAGTCCGTATGCCATGAGGCTGTGAGGAAACTACTCAAACGCAACAAGTACTCATCATATGTTGCAAGCCATTGCCGTCTGCTTTTAACATGAAAAAGCGCTTGAGTTTCGCAATTTACAATTTTAGTAGTTCTCCGGAATACTGGAATGATGTAATTTTTTGTGATGAAACCAAGATCATGATGTACTATCATGATGGACCCAGCAAAATTTGGAGAAAGCCAAAAATAGCCCTCTAGGCCAAAAACATTGTGCCTACTGTTAAGTTTGGCAAGCTTTCAGTAATGTGTGGTAGGTATTTTATCCAAAGGCATTGAAAGCTGCGCATATTTAATGATATAATGACTAAAGAGTTTTATTTAAACATTTTAAGAATTGCGCACAATTTTGGCTTCGTTGATCTTCAAAACAACAGCAAATTCAAATATATGTATGCTGTACCAAGATAATGATCCGAAGCACAAATAGCTGCTGTGTCGTACCTGTTTGCTATATAATTTCAGCAAAGTGATTGACATGCCTACCTAGAGTCCGGATCTCAGACCTATAGAACATTTGTGGGCATTGCTTAAGAAAAGAGTGGCCAAGCGGAGCCCTACGTCAAAACTCGACTTGATTAAGTGCATAAATGAAAGTGACTTAGAATACCGGAATATTACGAGTTAAATGCACTTATAACGTCGATGTCGCGGCGAATCAGGTCAGTTATGGATGATAATGGTGGGCATACAAAATAGCAGCCAATTATAACTTATTGTTAAAGACATATAGCGTTATTAAGACTAGTGTTCATTTTACAAAGAATTAATAGACAGATTTTTTTTGCTGTTTTTTATGTTTCTGTTTTTATTTTTATTAATTTTGCTTATTATTTTGCTTCAGAATATATATATGAACAAAATTGTAAAAGACAACATGAAAACAAGAGGTCTTCCTAATAAATTATTATGTTAAAGTTGAAAATGTGTCACCTTTTTCATTTTGCAAAGAATTAGTTGACATACTGTATGTACATATGAATGTATGTACAGGATTCCACTAGTGTCACCTTAGCCCCTATACATATTACATTAAACACGCCGTAACTCTTTCAAATTTTTATTAAACAAAATTAATTCATTAATTAAATTAAAATTAATCTACTATCTGCAACATGGCATTTAAAATATAGTAACATTTTATTTTAGTCTCATATTATTACTAAAAATACCAGCAAAAGTCTACGTACCTTTAATACAAACATTTATTCCAAAAGTCAACTGGCTTATCTATTTACGCTTTAGCAAATTATAAACGTTTCTTATGATTATTTATATTTATGTGTGTATTCTTGCGAGCAGTGAACGACTTCAGATAGAATGATTGGCCCTACGAACAGTTTTCCAATGTACATACATACATACAATATCCTTCTAAGTATTGCTACTTAGCTCAGATGCAATCTGTACTGCGCTACAAAATATATCTTTGCCCACCAAATGCCAAATATTTGAGTATTTTTAGATTTTTAGTAATACTATTAGACTAAAATAAAATAATTCTATATTTTAAATGCTATTTTGTAGATAATGGATTTATTTATAAACCCGTATCCAAACTTTTTTGTTTTATAAAAATTTTACAAATTACAGTTTTTTTTCATGCAAATGAATAGTGGGTACGGCGACTTTAGAGGCACAATGTACGTACATACTTACATTATACAAACTGTAGGATGATTTGTTTTGTTCATACAAATCAAAGTCAATCACATTTTGCAGGTCAGGAACTGGAGTTTTTTTCTTGTACTGTTTGAAAGCTTGCTTAAACATTTTTAATTTCTTAACTTTTTACATCAAAGAAACAAATGGAATTGCAATCAAATCGGTACACCATAGAAAAATCGATGTTTTTATTTTAGTGAAAACATCGAGTTTTTTATCTATAATTTTTCTATAAATATTTTCAGAATATACATACATATGTATTCTATTCAGCTGAAAATATCGCTTTTGTCACCGACATTGATTAATATACATGTATACATACATATGTATGTATGTGTATGTCGAGTTAGTATTATTTAGGTTTTCCGACATATATGTATGTACATATGCACGACAATCGTTTAGTGTGTAACTCTCCTGTCAAACATAATTTTGGCACGTAGACCATGTCAAACCTGACCATCTGCCGAATAAGCAGTACAAAGCGTAGTCGTTGATAAACACATCATGAATCCTAATACATTGACTCTCATAATCTTAGACCCGACATATGTATACAACTTCGAAACAAAATATCTTTTGTATTTCTCATAAGAAAACAAGTCAGGCAGCTACAGTCGGGGGACGACTGTGGCAGACTCTGAACTAAGCGGGAAAACAAAAAAATTAAGTAATATATATTATGATTAACTTCAATAAATACTTTTTATATCATTTTGTCGCCGCTCCTATTAAGCAAATATAAAAGTAAATTTAAATGCCAAATAAGCTTAAGCAATGTTCAACTCATTATCGTTCGTTCTTGGAAGAGAGCAGTAATAGTGAGTAAGCGCTCAAGAGCGAAGGGAAACAAACAACCGTTACTTTTTTGCGCATTGCTGTGTATATACGTATAACTGTAACTGTACAGCGTGGTTGTTTTTACTGAGATGCTTATGAAAACTATGCTGACAAATCAATTGGTGGTTAAAAACGCGTCTTGTGCATGTATATTGCTTTTATAAAATTATAAAAACATTAAATTTTGTCTGGGATGCAACAAGCTTCGAACCTCATACCTCTCACACGCAAATCGTACGTCCTATAACTTGAGCCACCGCCTTACATACTGCGTGGTCGGCAATCTCAATACATATACTATACAGCACGAGTTTTTGCATTTGTCATATATATATATATATACGAATTTCTTACGAAATTTGGTTATTGCTTTCTCTTAAATTCTTAATATTTTCTGACAAATAAGGCAAAATTAATAATATATGTATATATAAAATAAAAGTAATTAATTTATAATTATTAAAAAATGTAATTTGGAAATGTCAGCAGTGGGATTCGAACTCGCGCCCTTGCGGCGTTTCTTGTTGTTGTTGTTCTAACTAAAGCCGCACAGCTGCCATGAGCCTTTCGGAAGGGGCGTGGCAAAAATCTAAAACAAACTTGATCTGCATACAAACTATACACGTGTTGTCACCAAATTTGGTTACTCTAGCTCTTATAGTCTCTGAGATCTAGGAGTTTCTACAGACTGACAGACGGACATGGCTATATCGTCTCGGCTGTTGATGCTGATCAAGAATATATATACTTTATAGGGTCTGCCACGCCTCCTTCTGCCTGCTACGCACATTTCGCTTTCGTCAAACCTAATAGACTATGAACTTTTATTTCAGAGTCTAACAAGCCGGTCAGTCGGGGTTCATGCGATAGTATAGTACCTATAGCAAGGCTACAGTCGATCGCAATCGACTGTGGGGAGAATATGTACTAATTGTGAAAAGAAAATAAAGTAATTTATATATATGATATAACTTTAATCAATACAATTTTATGTGTTTTTATGGCCGCTCGAATTTGTTTCCGATTAAGAAGAAATATTGTATAGAGATAGGAACCGAACGGGACTCGAACTCGCGATCCCTTGATTGATATTTTAACCCTCTACGCCCTGGGCCATTGACAAATGATATTGGCGCCCGACAAAGTAAAAATATCACAATTCAGAGAGCAGCAAGACTAAGAAAAAAAAAACTACCGTTAAATTTTTGTTAAAGCTGTATGAGTGTTTGTTAATAATGAAACGCTTTTGCCCTATGAAGACAAGATTAGAAAATATTTATTAACGCAGAGCATCTTGCGTTTCTGCCTGCTTATGGAAAAAAATAAAATTGAAAATATTCCGCGACGCGGCAGATTTCGAGCCCCAGACCTCTATTCTCTTATGTATGACTTACATATAAGATTACCCACGGCCTTAGAATGTCTCTAGTCGGCAATCTCAATACGAGTACAGCATGAATTTGTTCATTTATATACCCTGTCTGTCTGTATAAACGCGGAGATCTCAGCAACTATAAAATGTAAAGACAACAAATTTCGAATGAAGGTTCCTAAAGGTCCGCAGATCAAGTTTATTACACATTTTGGATACCTCCCTTCCCCACCTCATTAACCTAAAATAAAAAAATATATAACGGCCACATTACTCAGCCTAGATACTTCTTACTTAACAGATGCTTGAGCAAAATGATATAGAAGAAATGCTGAAATAGAAATAGTAAAGTTGATCTAGCATAATTTGTATATACAGTTTTATCTAGAATTTAATTGAATTTTTCGCTTGGCTTTGAAAAGGAATGCTTTTGACAACAGCATGAAACAAAACTTGTATTTATTTTTTTTGCCCTTTATTAGTTTATTGATAATATTATTTATGTGTATAGACAGTATTGGCGAACTTTTTATCTGCAAATTTGTTTGCTAGTAAGAGAGCATAGGTTATCAGACTTCGGTATTGAAATTAAGACATTGAGATTAGCTTAGCATAATCAGCCCATGAGCAAGCTATAGACGCTACAAGGAATACTGATATTAGTCGCTCACTCACTGCGAACGATAGCAATGCTAAAGCTAGCAAAGGCTTTATCCCTAGCAGTGGTGATTTGCTGCGAAGCATTGGCACAAGCCGCCCCACTTACACACGAGGTAACCAGTATTCCTGTCTACTGCAAACGTCTTCATCGCACACATCCCTTTCACAATCGAAATATGTATGTTTACGAAATTCGAGAGCGTTACTATGTGAGACGCCCACGACCACTGACCTACGCAGAAATTAACCAACTTATAAGATGCGACTTTCAGCCAACGTTGCCAGAGTGTAAGTGAAAGAAAATGAAAGGTGCTCAATATCAGATTACTGACTATATTTGTATTACAGGTACATCATTTAGCACTACACCAAGCATAAAAAGAATTTTAACTTCAATAATGACAACTGCGACAAATGACACTAGCACCATTCCCACTACAAGCTCTATTGACAACACCAGCAAAGATCCACCATTACTTCCAGTGCTAACAGAATATACAAGTGAATTCCTTGAAACTACATCCCCAGAGGATGAAAACGATCATATGGGGCATGAAAAAGGCAGCGATGATTTCGATGCTGACGACGACGAAAATATTGGAAGTGACATTGACATTGCTGGCGGCAGCATCGGAGGCAATGATGTAACTAGATAGAATGACTTCCAAGTGCCATTTCAAATTGCTATGAGCTTTTAGATATATTTTTCAAAATCTTTATTAATATTAAAATTAAAGCGCTCATGCATTTTTTTTTCAGGAATAAGCTTGTTATGTTAAATAGTATTGTAAAATTGTAATCAAGTTTTTGAATTTTCTTCTCTTTAGACGCCGGCTAGGTAGAAAGCCAAAAGCTTTAATTAAATTTTTGGTATGATTATAGGGACGGTAGTTACAGTTGCAAAAGATGGAGATAATCTTCTCTTCAACCAGCACTAGACTAAGGTGTCAGTAAAGTAGTTGAAATCAGTATTGAACTGTATGCCGGCTTGTCTTCGACGCAGTGCACAAGACTTGCAATCAGTAGTCTAAATTTGAAAAATATCGTGGTCATAACGGCGCTTGACTTTTTCAGGGGCGAGCTTGCTTTTGCTGCAGAGCTTTAAGTTCATGATGCACAATCCACTATAATCCATATATATATACATAAACATATATACACACACACACATACATATACACACACACATACACACGCACACACATACCCACACACATACACACACACATACACACATACACACACATACACACACACACACACATACACACACATACACACACATACACACACACACACACATACACACACATACACACACACACACATACACACACACACACATACACACACACAAACACATAAACACACACACATAAACACACACACATATATACACACACACACACACGCATACACACATACACACATACACACATACAAGATACACACATACAAGATACACACATGCACTCATACAAGATACACACATACAAGATACACACATACAAGATACACACATACACACACACACACAAACACACACATACACATACACACACATACCCACAAACATACACACACATACACACACATATACACACACACACATACACAAACACACATACACACACACACACATACACACTCACACATACACACACACACACATACACACTCACACATACATATAGACACACACACACACATACACACACACACACACACACATGCACACGCACACACACACACGCGCAGACACACACACATACACACACACACATACACATATAGAGAGGAAGCGTTCTGCACGACCAAGCTTCCCCATACGACATTGAGGCTGTCTCAGTAGAAGAAATTCTATCGGTGGCCCAGAGGCTGAAGCCTGGCAAGGCACCCGGCCCGGACGCCATTCCGAACAGCGCGGTTAAACTGGCAATGTCCCTGCGTCCGGAGATTTTGCGGTAGCATATTCGCAATGTCTCCGCGAAGGCTTCTTCCCAGGCAGTTATGCTAGTGATGCAGTGGCTACGCTCAGTTGGTCTAGAACTGGCAGCCCATAAAACTGAGGCGGTGCTCGTCAGCAGCCGGAAGACGGTGGAAACAGCCCGTGTCAGGATTGGCGACTGCGTCGTGCATTCTAAGCGGGCCATTCGCTACCTTGGAGTAATGATTGATACGCGACTAACTTTCCGTGAGCACTTGAGAGCGGCCCAGGACAAAGCGGTTAGCTCATGTCGGGCACTAGCCCGCATAATGCTTAATACGCGGGGACCCAAACAGGAGAGGAGGTTGTTGGTGATGAATGTGGTTAGCTCAATCGCGTTGTATGCTGCACCAATCTGGGCAGACGCCATGAAGGTGAGGAGGTACGCCCGAGGGATACAGGCAACGTATCGTCTTGGTGCGCTTCGTGTCTGTAGCGCATTCAGAACAGTGTCGGATGAAGCCACGCTGGTAATTGCGGGCATGATCCCGATTGATCTGAGGGCCACAGAGGACAAAGCAGTGGATGCAGCCGCTAGGAATGGACAAACACGGCGGACGGCGAGCGTGGACGCCAAAGAGGTGAGTCTGTCCACCTGGCAAGCACGATGGGATTCATCGACCAAGGGACGCTGGACTCATCGCCTCATTCCAGACATTAGAAGCTGGATAGGACGTAGGCACGGAAGTGTAAACTTCTATTTAACACAACTGTTAAGCGGTCATACCTGGTGCGGTGGCGACACCATCGAGGATGCGGAGCACATCCTAGCTCATTGTGGGTGGTTCTCTGAGCAGAGTCACAGCCTAGCAGAGGCAGCTGGACAACCAATCTCGGCGGACAACTTCACGCACCTTCGCTGCGAACGTCATGCAGGAGCTGCGCAGACTGGAGAGGATCCGGAGTAGAGCGGAGTATGCGTAGCCATTTTCCCTGCGATGCAGTGACTAGCGATAGTTCCGCAGGGGCAGGCTATTCCTTTTCTCCAAATAAAAACAGTACCACCTAAGTAAATTAATGTCTATTTATGTATATATAATAATTCACCTGTTGGTATATGTTTAGATAACTAAGAGATAATTTTGTTACTAGGAGAAATAAATAAAAACGAATTAAAAAAAAAACACATACACATATACACACACACATACACATACACACGTTCAAATATGTCGCACAGCTTCGCTCTCTCATCCACCATGCGCTCATATTCAGATATGTTCGCTGAATGTCGGATGAAAGCTAACTCATCCCATACCAAGGCCTGGCCGTCGACGATCGGAATGTACTTAGCGTGCGAGTAGTCAGTGACACGCACCGAAGTCGATGCGAGGATAAGCAGTACCAGAACCCAAACCTGTGGAGTGAAAATGACTCGTTTTTTTATGGGAACGGAAAGAAACTTGAACAACCCATCACCGAACCTATTTAACTTATAGATACTACCAAGTAACCCACCACCAAGCCTTATCTAAAGCGGGATGCCGAGTGGCTTAAAGATTATATCCCCAGCAACTTAATGCAAGAGAAAAAGCTGCCAAGAGGCGCAAAAAAAACTAAAAGTAAATAGGAAACACTACTTAAGGTTGTCCTTATGGACCACCCTCCCCTTAATGAGAACTGTAGTTCCTAGATCAGCTTCTACGGCCCTTTCTTCATACAAAGGTGTAAGTTTGTTTCCGAGCCTGCGATTGGACTTTACCAAAACTTTCTCTCCAACCTCGAAGACCCTATTTTGACGGAGGACGTTTTCTCTAGCTCTGAGTGTGAGCCTTTTTGAGTTTGTTTTGGATCTGCGTCTATGATTCGCCTGGGATTGAATGGACAACGTCAACTGGCCGCTTATCAGTGACCGAGTGGATTGTCTTGTTGTACTCTACCGCGGACAGCATAATTGCTTCCACGGTGTCGCTAATGTTTTTGACTATTTTTTAACATCTAACGAGTTCCAGCAGGGTACTATGGAAACGCTCGACTTGTCCGTTGGAAACGCTATGCAAGGACGGTGCATTTGCAATGCTGACTCCATAGTTGTTCATCAGTAGTGAACTGATAGTCTGGGAGCTCAGAGCTGGCTCATTGTCACAGTAGATTCTTTTGACACCTGGGAAGAAATTCATGTGCGGTAACAAGGGTACTTTTAAGTCCTCTATTGTTATTGACGCGATTGGTTGAACTATGGTGGTTTTCGAAAATTTGTCAATACAAGTCAGAAAGAATTTTTTGTCAGTTGAGAAAATGTCCAAGTGTAACATTTCTCCTGGATGTGTAAGAATTGGTGTCTCACCAATTTCTTGTTTCTTAGGA
>JAWNLW010000527.1:1380000-1493041 GCA_035042075.1 Drosophila macrospina | reverse complement strand
TATCTATTTGTCTCGCATTTGTCGGCTGCCAAAGAAGTCGTTTAATTACTGAGCGAAGCCCGCTCATAAACAGCAATTAACGTGCCCCGCGCAAGTGCCCCAGTGTGGCACAAGGAGTGGCATGAAGAGTGCAGCAGCTGGCAACTTGGCGCTGCAACCAGTTGAAATAAAAATTGAGAGAGAAAGTAGAAACTACACACTCGTATATAAAGCGCACCTTTTGTCGCCAAACGTTAATTAGTGCGAAATAAAGAACGAGCAGGGGCGGGCTGAAGGCAGCGGGGACGGGCAGCAGCCTTGCTTTGGGAACTTGGGCGTAGGTGAGGGGAAATGTGGCGGGCGAAGTGCTGGAGGGAGCAGCGGCATCAAAGCCCCAAAAGGGTAGAAGTGTCAGAGCTTAAGATGCAAGTTACATTTTGTTTCTTCCTCGTTTTGTACTCCCCCCAAGCAATCGCTGTGGTGTAGTGGCTCCGTGGTGCAGTGGTGCAGTGACTCAGTGGTGCGGTACTTTGCAGCTTGCTCTAATTAATTTGACAGCTCAACTTAATCAAGAAATTTGAATTCTCTTTCCCCTTCAATTGTTCCAAAATTTGATGTCTCCATTTTGCGACTTCTCTGTCTTTCACATTTTACTCTCCCCGCGCTGTCTCGCTTTGCATCTTCGTTGCCAACTCGTTGTCTCTCCCCCTTTCTCTCTAGCTATCTCGTTCTTTATTTTTCTTAACATTCAACCCATGTTTTAAGTTTTCTTAGCATAAAACTAAACTTGATGTGGAAATTGAAGTTTATTTCATTAAATCTTAATGTCATCTCTGCTTCTCCCTATGTCCCCCTCTCTCTCTCTCTCTCTCTTCTTTCTTTATTCTCTCTCTTTCTTTATCTCTCTATCTCTTTCTAACTATCTCTCTATCTTTCTCTCTCCTTCCCAATATTTCTCTCGGTTGTATTCTTAGTTACCCTGAACTTAACTCCGCTCTCTCTCTCGCTCTTTGCTTCGCTAAGATTCATTGACTTTAACTCCACATCTCTACTCCACTTTCTCTCTCTGCACCACTGCATATACCTTTCTCTCTCTCTCTCTCTCTTTATCTCCCTATCTTCCTCTCAATTTCTGTCGCTATAGAATATACTTAAAGCATTTCATAAAGCAATTCATTAAATATCTATAACTCCAATCTCTTTTCCTCCTTGACTTGTTCTCCCACTTCCAATTATATCTCTCTATCTACACTCCTCTCTCTATCTCTCTCTCTCTCTCTCTCTGTCTTTTCCGGTCCCTCCCTCTTTTCCCTCTCTCTCTCTCTCTCTCTCTCTCTCTTCTTCTCTTCCTCCCCTTCAATCTAAATATCTCCCTCTCTTCCTTCTTTTCAAGAACTTCTGCTAACCTAAGGATCAATTCTAACCTCGACTTAGAACTGCTGCAACTTGTTGGGAACTGAGCCTGTTCAATCGAGTAATACCTCTCTGGCTTAAGGATCTGCCTAGCGCTTAATGCTTAATGCAGTGCCTAAACTGCAGTTCGGGGTAAACATAAATTGCGTTTTATTCAGACCCAAAGGCAACACAACAGACGGCAATGTGTGATGTCTTTTTAAACTGTGTCTTAAACTGAAACTGATTAGTTGAAGTTCTGAGAGTTGGTAACAGGGGCAGGCAGAAGGGGCAGTAGGTTATGTGAAGAGATTACATGGAGCACGTATGAGCGTGTAGTTGCATAGTAGTACTTCAGTCTAGAACTCGTAGCTGGCTAACTGAGGGGAGGAGGGGAGACTGCTGCAGGTGGCAGTTGGAAAATGGTAGAGGAAGCAGACAGGAAAAGCAACAAGGAAAAGTTATGCACGTAGTTATGGCACAATTTTGTGCGGAGGCTCTTAAAACAACTTTAAGTGCAACTGCTGGCAGAGAGAGAGAGACCGAGAGAGAGAGAGAGAGAGAGAGAGAGAGAGAGAGAGAAAGGAGTTCAGTGTCATATTAAAGATAAAGCCACAGCTCAATTTATTTGTGCCTTGGCTTCAGCTAGTTGACTGTTTTAATAACCAATTTGGCGGCAACTTGAAGGATATTAGCGTGTTGTGCCTGAGAGAGAGAGAGCGAGAGAGAGAGACAGAGAGAGAGAGGGAGAGCAAGCGATACAAAATCCAGGACAAGCTGCAGTAACGTTGCAGGAAAATGGCTTACAAATCGCTCTACGAGTTCTTGCCACTTGAAGCTGGGGCAGGTGACTTAATGGAAAAACGCACACGCACAACAACGACACACACACACGCACAGACACACACAGACACACACACACGCCCCGAAGTGGGGGCTTAAGTCTTGTATTATGAAAAGCTCATCTAATTTCAATCAATTGTGCCAGTTGCCAGGTAGAAGCAGCACTCAAATCGGGAGGGTGAACACAATTTTAAGTGCTTTCCGCGTCTTATAAGTTTTTGAGGACAGGTTCAGCAGCAAAGCAGCCATGGGGAGGGGGGAGGTGCGATTGGTGTGGGAGCTGGCCAAATGTGGACAAATAAAATTCAATAAAATCAAAAACAAAATTTAATTTAACACAGCAAAAGCAACGGAAAATAATCAAATTCTTTGCAATTGAAATACTCTAGCTGTGTTAGCTTGCCTTACAATTATGTATATATATATTATATTATATTATATATATTATATAGACTTCTGATTCTGAGATGTTGCTTAGAAAGTGTAAAGCACTCTGTAGTTTCGCTCTATTTAGTTTTAGCAGGAATCATATAAAAATTAATGAGGAACAACTTGATATAAGACAGTGAAAGAGGGACAGAAGAGAAGAGAGGGAAAAGAAGAGGAAGAGAGAGAGAGAGAGAGAGAGAAGAGAAGAGAAGAGAAGAGAAGAGAAGAGAAGAGAAGAGAAGAGAAGAGAAGAGAAGAGAAGAGAAGAAGAGAAGAGAAGAGAAGAGAAGAGAAGAGAAGAGAAGAGAAGAGAAGAAGAGAGAAGAGAAGAGAGAGAAGAAGAGAAGAGAAGAGAAGAGAAGAGAAGAAGAGAAGAGAAGAAGAGAGAGAAGAGAAGAAGAGAAGAGAAGAGAAGAGAAGAGAAGAGAAGAGAAGAGAAGAGAAGAGAAGAAGAGAGAGAAGAAGAGAAGAGAAGAAGAGAAGAGAAGAGAAGAGAAGAGAAGAGAGAAGAGAAGAGAAGAGAAGAAGAAGAGAAGAGAAGAGAAGAGAAGAGAAGAGAGAGAAGAGAAGAGAAGAGAAGAGAAGAGAAGAGAAGAGAATGAGAGAGAGTCACACACACAAGAGAAGAGAGAATGCGAATATTCACATAAAACAACATTTATGGAGTCATAGTTTACCCTGTACAGGAATATATAAGTTTTGCGCAAATGTAAGGAACAGGCAGAAGCAGGCGTGACAGACCTCAGGGTCTTATGGTTGGCACAATGGTTGCTGTATACCCTCTTCAGTTCGAGTTTATTCCAAATTTTGGCAATCTTCCCGAATTTCAAGCACAACGACAGTCAGCTCAGACCTTATCGGTTGAGTTCAACAGCCTAGTCAGTCATATATACTTCTATATATACTTAATAAGATGGGGTGAGTCTGCTCTCATAGATAACCTAAGTTTTAAGCGCTCTGTGAAAACTGTAAGCTACCAAATGGACTTCTACTTCAAAGTCGGCTATTCTAATGGAATAACTAAGTGTGAGCCACGCAGCGCAGCAGCTAGCAGCCCAGTCAAACAATCACAGAACCACACAACCACGCAACCACTCAACCACCCAACCACCCAATCAACCAAACATTCGCCTAACCATCCATCAAGTGACGAAAGCCAACAATTTTGATTTTATAGACAGCTGACTAAACTTGCAAAAAGCGAAACTTGAAGTAGCTCATAAGCCAGAAGGGAGATTGCTATTGGATGGCGCCACCCGCTCCACCCGCACCACTCGCACAACCAGCACTACCAGCACCAGCAGCACCACCCGCACCCCCAGCACCACTTCTAGCATCACCTCAGCCAGCAACAACAAGCTATCAAGGCGAGCACCACTTAATCATATCAGCATAATAAGTCAACAGAAGACGCGCCAAGGTAATAAAATTAAATCCTTGCCGACGCGCTTGAGAAACTCGAGCAACGTCCCAAGCAACCCCAACTCCAATATATGGGTATAGGATATACGATATATAATAATAACCCCAGCGCAAGCCAACAAAATCCGCAGACATCCCCAAAAAACCAACAAGCGAAATCAATGGCTAGTCAGCGACAGCCTCGCTGCCTATGTACCTAGCTCCCTTCCGGCTTCCCTCTACCTACCTACCTCTACCTCTACCTCTACCTACCTCCCTCTCGTGTTCCCCTCTGACCCCTGCCCATCGCCTTCGCCTGTCGCAGGAAATAAAGAAAATAAGTAAAGTATAGCAAATGCGCGCTAAGCAGCTACATTACCAACTGTGATCCACAGCTGTGGGGTATGCTAGACTATGCTTATACCCAGCAGTTGTCACCTGCCGTTGCTTGTGTTAGCTGAATATCAAGCTAAGTTAACATACAACTTTAGCAGTAGATAAAGGGTATGTGCTAGTCGAGCACTCTTCACTATGGATAATCGAGTAGTAGAGCGCTTTTTGCTTTCGTAGTGGTTATAACTGAATGGGAAGGGCTTTTTTAAACTGTTAGACTATATATGAAAATACTGGGTATCTGCTAGTCGAGCACTCTTCCCTATAGATGATCAATTTTAGCATACGTAGTGGTTATATCTGAATGCAAACGTATTATTAAATTGTTAGACTATATATGTATATGCAGGGTATCTGATAGTCGTGCACTCTTCACTATGCATTATCGATTAGCATTAGTTCTTAGCAGTCGAAGTGGTTCTATTTGAATCCAAGGGTATGTATTCAATTGTTAGGTTATACAGGGAAATACAGGGTATCTGCTAGTCGAGTATGCTTGGTTAGAGCATTCATTATGATGCCTGTCACTCTTCGCATTCATATTGTTATAGCAAAATATTCTCAAATTTATTAAGTATTTTGACTGTAAACAGGGTGTGCACTAGTCGAGCTCACTTAAAGCTATGATATATGTGCTAAAGAAAGACTTTTAGCTAAAGATGTGCGAGTTGTTATAGGTTATTACAAGGATATACATATACTACTACAAATTCAACTACAGGGTATCTGTTACAGTTTTAGTTACAGGGTATCTGCTAGTCACGCACTTTTCTATGGAATATTCCCTCTAATATTTCTGGTTATTACTACGGATCAAAGAACTCTCCTTCAAACCACTTCTAAACTATACATTTAGTTACAGGGTATGTGTCAGTCGAGCATACTTGACTAAGGCATTAACCGAATTATTGATTCACTATAGAGCATTTTAATAACTAAATATATAACTTCTTTTCAATTTTACAACTAGATCCCGTAGCTACAGGGTATCCAGCTAGTCGAGCAACCTCAGCTACATCATTCTTAATTCTCCACAGTAGTAGCTGCAGCATATTAACCAATAAAGCTATCACATCTAATGGATAACAAATGGTATGCCCTAGATGTTGCTAACTTAAAAATGTAGGGTATATGCAAGTCGATCACGCTACGCTGAAGTTACGCTTACTATAATAGTGATTACAGGACACTTGCCAGTCGAGCGCACTTCAATGTTGTATGTGGTATGAATTGTGGTAGCAATTGTGGCGTAATTAGTTAGTAATTGATATACCCCAGCTGGCGCTCGCAGCTAGGGTATGCAGAGAAAACTGCTTACGCGCATATTAAAAATGGTTTATTTATGTTGCGGGCGAGAAGAGAGAACGAGAGCGGTAATCGATTTATGCGGCGCTATTTACAATTTGTTATTTAGACGGCACGCACAACCCCTCCCCCCACACACCCCTACCGCATTCCCTGCTGCCATGCATGGCTACCACGCCCCCCGCCCAACAAACTGTAGCCAGGCAACTTTGACGCTTTGTGAAATGCGATACGAAGCGAAGGCATATGCAAAATTTCAGATTTCAAATTATTTGCTCTATAGAGGAAGTGCAAGAGAGAAGGACAGAGAGAGAGAGAGAGAAAGAGAGAGAGAGAGAATGACTGCGAGAGAGAGCGGCAAAGTTATAGAGGATAGAATAGGTACAGTAAAGATATGTTCTGTTTGCCAGTGGAGCTTAGAGCAAAAGCGCTTTAGTTGGCGCAGCTTTAACACCTGCAAATAGTAGCAGAGAGAGAGAAAGAAACCAAAAGAGACAGAGAGAGAGTGACAGGCAGACAGGCAGACAGGGGAGAAAAAGTGCGTGGAGAAAGCCTTGAGCCCAAGTTAAGCACAAAGTCACATTTAATTTGATTGTGATTTGCAAAGAAACAACAACAACAAAATTACTTTAATATATCCCACAACTTTTCGCAACAAGTCGAAAACAAAAGAAAATAGAAAAGAAAAGAAAAGATGAGAGAGATAGACAAAGAGAAAGAGAAAGAGAAACAGACAAAACAAAAAAGCTTAGTATTATAACAAGCGCTAACTTTTTTCCAATACTCGCAGCATAAAGTCGAAAATTTTAATGAAATTAAAATGAGGCCAAGACGAGGCTTAAGCCGCGGCACGTGTCCGGCACAAATCTAGGCCAAAGTCGGTGACAAAGTCCGTGCTGTTGGCCAGCACACACACTTCTAATTGCAAACCCCAAACCACCCAAACCACCCAATCTCCCCAATCCCCCCAAACCCCCAAACATTTCCACTCATTTCCACTTTGCCAGCAATTTCAATGCACAGCGAGTTGAACAAACGCATAAAATACCGCAAACTTAAAGCTACATGACTTCATTTAATACTAGTAGAGCCTGCGTGTTCCATTTGATAGCTCTCACACTTCTTGTAGTCTATATGGGATAGATTTACATTACATTTATCGATAACTTGCTAAGGATAAAGAAACATTGCTAAGTCTACCTGCATCACTTATTTTTTAAAGGAGTTTGAGTCATCTCATTTAATAGCTCTAACTTGAACAGAACTGTCTGTTCTTATAGACCAAATTAGTTATACTTAGATTGCGTTTATCGATAACTTGATAATTATAAAGAAATATCGCTAAGACTACCTAATGTGGACTAAATATCTCTTGAATATTCCACTAACTTGAAGAGAACTCTCAGTTACTGTAGTCTTTATGAGATAGACTTACAGTACATTTATCGATAACTTGCTAAAGATTCAGATATATTGCTAAGTCTACCTAGAATGGACTATATATATTTATGGAATTTATGCATATCAAATTTCATACCTCTAACTTGAAGAGAGCTCTCAGTTCTTGTAAACAAATGAGATAGATTTACATTACATTTATCGATAACTTGCTATAGATGCAGAAGCATTGTAAATCTCTTTTACTCTTATAGGAGTTTGTGCTTACCTCATTTAATAGCTCTAACTTGAACATAAATGTCTGTCCTTATAGATCAAATTAGTTATATTTAGATTGCGTTTATCGATAACTTTATAAGAATAAAGAAACATCGCTAACAGTTGATGAAGCGCCAAGTCTACCTAAGATGGAATAAATATTTCTTGAATATTTCACTAACTTTAAAGAGATCTCATAGTTTTTGTAGTTTATATGAGATAGACTTACATTACATTTATCGATAACTTGCTAAAGATTCAGATATATTGTTAAGTATACTTAAGGTGGGCTATATAGGTCTTCATTTCATAGAATTACCTAAATATCAAATTATACACCTTTAACTTGAACAGAACCCTCAGTTCTTATAGACTAAATTAGTTATAATTAGATATAATTAATCGATAATTTTATAAGGATAAAGAAACATCTCTAACAGTTAATGAAGCGCAAAGTCTACCTAAGATGGACTAAATATCTCTTTATTTTAAAGGATGGATATTCCACTAACTTGAAGAGAACTCTCAGTTCTTATAGTCTATATTTATCGATAGCTATAGATAGCTATAGATGAAGGAACACTGCAAAGTCTAACCCAAAATTAACCACATATCTCTTACTTTTATGGGAGTCATGCATGCCCCATTCGACAGCTCTAACTAGACTGCTAAATAACTGGGAAATAAGCTGAACTAACCTAGGAACATGTGAAAGAACTTAAGCAAACCAAGTTGCGGAAATGTAACTCTGCTAGTATCTAGATTCACTCTTAGGATTAACTGAAATATCTATAAACTTAAGTGGAATCTGATTACACATAGACTATAAAAGATATATCTAAAAAGATGTTATTAATGCCGTAAACCGAATCAGATCTAATATTTAACAACAAACGACAAACTTTCAGTTATTTATGTCGTAAACTAGGTACGAATATATTTATGTATTATACTTGTGTATAGCTCAATATTATATCGCATAACTTTAGTATACAAAAACAAACAAACAAAAAAAAACCCCCATTTGAGTTATGGGTAAGACTTGAGGTTCCGCTTAACATCTGTATCGCTTAGGTTCAGTACAAAAGTAGAGTGATTAAATAGAAACCATAATGCTAGAGGTGCTACGTCTATTGAAACATTGCACCGATGATGACCTGACGTGCTATGTGTGTGTGTGTGGGCGGGTTGCAAAAGTGGGCGTGGTGAGTGCATTCCACAATTTGAGGCGAGCCGAGTTTGAAACTGCTCAAAGACGTGACACGCCCTCATTTGCATAAAGCTGTCCATTGTCAGAAGCTTTGCTTGTGCTGGCGGTTGTGTTGCCGTCGTTGTTGCCGTCGTTGTTGCTGTTGCTGTTTGTGTTGCTGTTGGTGTTGCTGTTGGTGTTGCTGTTGGTTGCGGTGGTTGCGGTGTTTGCAATGGTTGCGGTGGTGCTATTACTATTACTGATCGCATCTTTGGTCTCATTGTGCAGCGACAAACGACGCTCTGTCGCCTCATCGAAGCGCACTTTGGCTTCAGGTTTTAGATTGCAGCTGCCTTCCTCAATCGCCGGAATTTCATTACGCCGCAGTTCTGTGCTAATTTCCTGCAACGTATTGTAGCAGCGCTTGAAACTCGGTCGCTCCCAAGGCTCCGAGCGCCAGCATTGCAGCATCAGTGCATAACTGAAAAGGAGATAGTAGATGGAAGTTAGATAAAGCAAAGTTTCTTCATAGTTATTGCTGAGCTCGTGCACTCAGCGAAAAAGTCGAGTGGCTCGCACATAAAATACAACACTTAAAACTTGATTTTCCAATGCGATTGAAATTGACTTAGATTAGCTTAATAATTTTAAAATGTTAAAACGCACTTGCAATTAATTTTATTTCATTAAATTAATTTTTTTAATTATTTAATTTTATTACATTTGTTAATTTATTTAATTTTATATAATTCATTTGATTTGCTTGTTTTTATTATATTTATTTATTTTAATTGATTGACTTTATTTATTTAATTTAATCAATTCATTTCATTTATCAAATTTATTAATTTCTTTTTAATTTTTTTTAATTTTTTATTGAATGTTTTAATTTAATTTAACTAATTTTATTTATTTCATTTAATTATTAATTATTATAATTAAATATATTTAAATTTTTAATGTATTTAATTTATTCAATTCATTTAATTTATTTTACTTATTTCATATATTTTTAATTTAACTTATTTAATTTATTTAATTTAACCTATTAAATTTATTATTATTTATTATTTTTTTATTTTATTTATTTTCTTAATTCATTTAATTTATTTATTTTTATTTTATTTATTTCATTTACTATTTTTACTTAGTTTATTAAATTTATTTTAATTATTTTATTTATATAATTTAATTGATTTATTTTAATTGTTTTTTTTTAATTTCATTTAAGTATTCATAATTCATTTAAGTTATTTACCTTTTTTATTTCATTTATATACTTTCTTAATTCATTAAATTTATTAAATTTGCTATATTTATTTTATTTAATTATTGTATTTATTTCTTTTATTTTAGTTATTCAATTTATCTATTTAATTACTTTTATTTATTTTATTTATTTATTTTAATTAACTTATTTTATTAATTTTTTAAATTTTAATTTAAGTATTTCATTTATGTGATTTACTTACAGCTTCTCGGGACACTGATCCGGCACTTGAAGTCGTCCGCCCTCCTTGACATGGGCAAGCACCTCGAAATTGTTGCGTGCCGCGTAGGGTTGCTGCCCCAACGTGAGTATCTCCCAGCAGAGGACGCCAAAGGCCCACACATCCGACTGTGTGCTGAAGAGTCCATCCACGAGGCTCTCGAGTGCCATCCAACGCACGGGCAACAGACCCTCGCCCTCCTTGCGATAATAGTCGCTCTTGTAGATATCTCTCGCCAGTCCAAAGTCACCTATTTTGACAATGCGTCGTCCCCCGATGGCAGCGCCATCCGAGACCAGACAATTGCGACAGGCGAGATCTCGATGCACAAAGTGCATATCCTCCATGTAACTGCAGCCATTGGCCACGTCCACGCACATGGCCAACAGATCCGGCAGCCGTAGGCCAGGCTGCGCCTCCTGCAGAAACAAAAGTCAAAATTGTTAACGATGAATTACAGTTCAAATAATGTTGAAGTCTAGGGAATTCCTAATTGCATTCAGAAAAACTCAATCAGATCAAAAAGGATTCAAAGTGGGATTAGTTATGAAGAGCTAAACAGTTGAAGATTAGGAGAGGAGTACTACAAGTTGAATACTCCAAAATGTTCATCAGTGTTACAGCTTCAAGAGCTGTAGGGATATTTTTATACCCTGTGGCCATCGAAAATGGGGTATATTAGTTGTGTGCAAATTTATGTAACAGACTAACGAAAGCATCTCAAGACTAAAGAACAGCATTGTGAAGCAATCCTGAAAGTTTCATTAAGAACGGTTCGCATATAAGAACGATATTCGGAAAAGGAAGAGGAGACAGGTACAGGGTATTACGCTGTCGTGTGCGCTCGACTGATCCGACTAACTTGTGAAGCAATCCTGAAAGTTTCATAAAGAACGTTGCACATATAAGAAAGATATTCGGAAAAGGAAGAGGAGACAGGTACAGGGTATTACGCTGTCGTGGGCGCTCGACTGATCCGACTGACTTGTGAAGCAATCCTAAAAGTTTCATTAAGAACGGTGCACATATAAGAAAGCTATTCGGAAAAGAAATTGTGGAACTGAAAGGAGAAGGAGACAGGTACAGGGTACCATGTTGTCGTGTGCGCTCGACTGATCCAACTGATCCGACTGACTTGTGAAGAAATCCTGCAAGTTTCATAAAGAAGGCTGCACATATAAGAAAGCTATTCGGAAAAGAAATTGTGGCACTGAAAGGAGAAGGAGACAGGCACAGGGTATTATGCTGTCGTGTGCGCTCGACAGATCCGACTGACTTGTGAAGCAACCCTGAAATTTTCATTAAGAACGGTTCGCATATAAGAAAGATATTCGGAAACGGAAGAGGAGACAGGTACAGGGTATTATGCTGTCCTGTGCACTCGACAGATCCGACGGACTTGTGAAGCAATTCTGAAACTTTCATTAAGAACGGTGCACATATAAGAAAGCTATTCGGAAAAGAAATTGTGGAACTGAAAGGAGAAGGAGACAGGTACAGGGTACCATGTTGTCGTGTGCGCTCGACTGATCCAACTGATCCGACTGACTTGTGAAGAAATCCTGCAAGTTTCATAAAGAAGGCTGCACATATAAGAAAGCTATTCGGAAAAGAAATTGTGGCACTGAAAGGAGAAGGAGACAGGCACAGGGTATTATGCTGTTGTGGGCGCTCGACTGATCCGACTAAGTTGTGAAGCAATCCTGAAAGTTTCATAAAGAAGGCTGCACATATAAGAACGCTATTCGGAAAAGAAATTGTGGCACTGAAAGGAGAAGGAGACATGCACAGGGTATTATGCTGTCGTGGGCGCTCGACTGATCCAGCTGACTGCATTGCATATCAAGTCCCAAGGTACGATCTCTACACAACAGCCTCTCAGCTGCAACTGCGCTCACCTGTGAGCTGGGTCGCGCCTCTCTCAGGTAGCTGAGCAGATCGCCGGCCTCCATGTGCTCCATAATGAGCGAGATGGAGTCGCTGTCGATGCAGATGCCAATGAGACAGACAATGTTCTCGTGCTTGAAGTTGCTCATCAGCTGTGCCTCCTGCAACAGCTCGGCAAACTCGGTGGCGCCCTTGCGCAGACTCTAGAGCAGAAGAGAGTGCAATTAGCTGATGGATTGATGGATCAATTGAAGATTGTTGCAGTTACCTTGATGGCCACTCGCTGCGGCTGTGCCTCATTGTCGCCCTGTAGCTGACCCTCGTAGACCTCGCCAAAGGCGCCGCTGCCCAGGAATCGCAGCAGGGTCAAGCGATTCCAGCTGATCTGTGGAAGCAGCGCAATGTCCGCGTCACTCAGCGACATCGAGAACGTGCGACTGCGAGCTGCCAACAGCTGTTGCTGCGTCTGCAGCGCCGACAGGTTGCTCCAGATGCTGGGGCGGCTCTGCTGCAACAGCTTCTTGGCGCGATGGCGACGCTTTTGCACTGCAAAGAGGTGAGACAGAGGTGAGAGTTGTGTGTACTCGACAGCGAGAGACCCAGCAGATCATTTTATGTGAATTTGATTAATTCATTTGGATGCAACCAATTCATAGTCATAGAATCAAGCGAGTGGTATAGGCAGCCAGGCAAGAACGCTACAGTCAAGTGTGCTCGACTTTGAGATACCCCGTACTAAGACCTTCAGCTACCTCTTCACATATTTGCACACTCATAAATGCATTTGTTAACAACAAAAGTACAATAAGACATGTGATAACGCAACAGCCGAGTATGCTCGACTATAATATACCCAGTAACCAGACGCTAAAATACATTTAAACGTATTCGCACACATACATTAAATATATATAAATAAATAGTTCAACAATACAAATAAGAACGCTACAGTCGAGTGTGCTCGACTTTGAGATACCCGGTATTAAGACCATTGGCAAGCTCTCTACGTATTTGCACATTCATAAATGCATTTGTTAACAACAAAAGTACAATAAGACATGTGATAACGCAACAGCCGAGTATGCTCGACTATAATATACCCAGTAACCAGGTGCTAAAATACATTTACACGTGTTTGCTCAAATACATTACATATATATAAATAAATATTTCGACAAAACAAATAAAAACTCCACAGTCGAGTGTGCTCGACTTTAAAATACCCACTACGCGGACATTAGCTACCTTTCTACGTGTTTGCACGCACTTAGATGCATTTGTAAAGAAATAAAAGTTCAATAAGAAATAAAGAACGCAACAAGCGAGTATGCTCGACAGTAAAATACCCGGTAGAAGGACCTTAAAATGCCTTTATATCTACTTGCACACATTCATACATATATACATTAAAATAGTTTAGCAAAAAGGAGTAGCAACAGTGGAGTCGAATGTGCTCGACTTTGAGATACCCGGTACTAAGCTCTCTGGCTACCTTTACACGTACTCGCACATACATAAATGCATTTGTTAACAGCGAAAAGTAACTTTAGACAAGTAAGAACGCTACAGTCGAGTATGCTCGACTGTTATATACCCCGTAAGCAGGCGCTAAACTGCATTTAAACTTGATTGATCACATACATACCTTTAAATAGCTCAAGAAAACTAATAAGAACTCGACAGTCGAGTGTGCTCGACTTCAGATACGCGGTAAGGCTACATTTGAGTGTGCTCGACTTGAGATACCCTTTACCCTATTACCCTATTTATGCTTGAGATACGAGGGACAATCCAAGTGGTGCATCAACTTACCCTTGCGAACGAGCACCAAGGCCAGGACACAGCTGGAGACGATGGCCGCGGGCGCAATGATCGCCAGGACGAGGGAGCCACGCTTCTCCGGCGAGACAAAGGGTTCGGCAATGCGTTCGCTCTCCTCGCTGTAGGGTCCCCAGCCATGGGGGCGATTGCGGGCGCGCACGCGGAACAGGAGCAGGCGACGCGTGTGCAACTCACGGACAATGCAACTGAGCTCTGTGGTGTTGCAAAAGTCCAGCCATTGATCCTCAATGACAGCGGGCTCCTCGGCCCACGGGAGCAGCGCTAGCGTTGTGTCCCGACGACGACGACGCCGACGATTGGTGCGTCGGGCCTGCAACGCCTCCAGATTGTAGAGCATAATCGGAGCGCCATTCTCCCGAGCGGGTGACCAGCTCACGCGAAAGATCTCCCCAGCAATGTGCTCGAACTGCGGCTTGCCAGGCGCACTTGGGGCATCTCCCAGCGTCTCGTAGTCATGGCTGGCGCCATAGTAGAGCGGAGCTCCTGGCGACGCCGCATAGGACAAGGCCAGACGACAGGAGTACCGCGTCTTGGGCTGCAACGAGAGCAGCGTGATCTTGGTATGATTGCCTGCAAGATTGAAGTGCAATTGCTCCCTCAGCGATTGGCATTCGAGGGTCAGGGAGCTGAGAGCGTCCGGGGTGCCGGCCCAGGACAGCGTCATGGCATACGCATTCAACTCCAGCAGCTGCAGTGCAGGCAGTGGAGCATAGCAACGAATGAGCACGCGTCCAGTGCTGTTGTACTTGCTGGGCGTGGCGTGAGCATGCAACCAGACCTGGTATAGATGTCCTGGCTGTAGGCCCGTCAGACGCTGTGTGCCCGCCTTCTCCACACGCTGCTCCTGCGCGGGATAATGCTGCTGCTCCCCCTGCTGTTCCCCCTGCTGTTCCCCCTGCTGTTCCCCCTGCTGCGCCCCCTGCTCGTCTTGGTCCTCCTGCAGCTGCCAGTGCAGCGTGTAGTAGACGCTATCGCTGCGCAGCTGCAGTGGCGCCAACCAGCTGACCTCCACTTCACTGGGACTCAATGCCCTGCCGCTGAAGTTCCTCGGCGCACTGGGCGTGGCAGCTGCCGTGTGCAGCTCCAACGGTGCGGGCTGCAACGGATCGAGTCCGAGGCGCCTCTGATAGTAGCTAGAGATGCGCACACGCAGCTCGTAGCCCCGATACGGCTGCAATCCCGTAACATTGAGTTCTTCCCCCGCAACGCCCTGCAGCTGCCGCAACTCCGAGTGGGCCGACGTGAGATTCAGCTGATAGTTCAGGCCAGGCACAGGCAGTGGACAGTCCGCCGCTGCAGTCAGCAGCGGCAACCGCAGGCTGCATTGCGTCTCCTCGCAGAAGGGCTCCTCGATCGCCCCCAACGTGGGCAGGAGCAGGCAGCGTCGACTCGGATACGCTTGGTAATTGTAGGCGCGCAGCAGGCGCACCTCATCCGGCTGCAGCTCGAGCAGATACTCCAGCTGCTGGCGACGTCTGCCATAGGCGCGCACGCTGCCATTGCGCAGGGCGTAGACGTAGCCCGGATCCTGGGCCAACTGGGCGATGTCATCGCTGAGCAGGTTCAACTGTGCACGCAGAGCGGTTGGCGTGCAGAGCATGCGGGCCACATGATAGACACAGAGGCGTCCCAGGTGATCCACCAGGTTCAGAGTCTCAGCTAGAGGCTCCTGGCTGCCCTCGAAGAGACGCCACAGCGGCGTTGCCACGCCCTCAAAGCTTAAGGCGCTGCCATTGGACAAGTTGCGTCCCTGCAAGCTGGCATTGTGTGCTCCCAGCTCGTGCTGCAGCCAAACCAGGACGCGAGCATGCGGCAGCGCTACGAGATCACGCAGCAGCTGGCCAGGCGGTGTGCTCCACAGACGCTCCCCCTGCAGGATGCGTCCCTCGAAGCGACAGAGATCCAGGCGATAAATGCCCGCCGCCGGCGGCTGCGAGGAGGCATCCAGCTCTGCCCAGTAGACGATGCGCTGCACCCAGTCCACGGTTAAGGCGAGCACCTCAGCTCTCATCCTGGCCAACTTGGCGGGTGCCGTGCCCGGCACATGACTGAGCAGCTCCACGTGCTCGTTCACCCAGAGCAGACGCTGCTCGCCCTGCAGCAAAGCCAAATGCTCGACGGGACTCGCTGTGTGGACCAGCTGGCGTCTGGCTCCCGTGTCCAGATCGAGTTCCCCAATGTGCTCCGCATTCGCGTAGAGCAGGCGCGGCACCGATTGCACCTCGGGCGAGACATGCAGGGCGTGACTGGTGGCCCCAGCCGCAATGCCCGTGGCTGCCACATGGGCTTGCACCTGGAAGCGATACGTCTCCTCCGGCTGCAGATGCTCGACGCGGGCCTCCAGCGTGCTCTGGTTGAGCAAGAGTTCGGCATGCAGCTCGGTGCCGCGCCAGCAACTGATGCGATATTGCAGCGATTGATCCACGTGCTCCTCCTCTGGCACATCCCAGCGCAGCAAGGCGCTCACATCCGGCTCCAGCTGGAGCGGCTCCGCCCGACGCTCCACAAAGACGCGCAGACGTCGCGGCTGCGTGGGCGCTGCAATGGGCGTGGCCAGCTGCACCCTTGTGGTGGGTCCAGCTCGCCAGGAGGAGTGTGGTGTGATGCTCACCCGGAGACTCAGTGCCGCCTGCGACAGCTGTGTGATGCGGGCAAAGGGCGTGGCCAGCTCCAAGGTAAGCAGACGCTCGCTTCCATGCTCCAGGAGCAGCTTATAGACGAGACTGTGATTGCCCCCACTCGATGCTGGCTGCCAGCGCAAACGGAAGTCATCCCAGTGTCCGCCCTCATCGATCCTCACGCTGTCCGGCGGCACGGCCAGCGGACGCACCCCGAGATCGGGGGCAAAGGTCGAGGACTCCATCAGCTGCACACCACTCAGGGGCAAGGCCAATCCATGTGGCGATATCTTCATAGTCTCCGCCTTCAGCTGCTCCGCCAGACGCAACAGATGTGCGCTTCGTGCATCCGCCGAGAGCCAGAGCAGCCCACCCAAAGGCGCAAGGAACTGCAGCGAATGAGGCACTGCATCTGCGGCGGGTAGGGTGGCCAGCAGCTGGAGCGGCTCAGGTGCCGGCGAGAGAGGAGTGCGATAGAGATGCAGTCCGGCATGGGCATCGACCAGCCAATAGATCTGACGCTGCTGGAGATCCAGGCAGAAGCCACTGATGCTTCCCGTCAAGCCATTCACATGGTAATACTCCAGCTCCGGCTGCTGCGTCGACAAGGCATTCATGGGCCGTCGCGCCAAGTGCGCTGCACTCGAGTAGTAGAGATGTCCCTGCTCCGGATCGAGGGCCAGGTGACGCGCTCCAAAGATCGGCAGCAGCTCCCGTGTGCCACTCAACGGATCCAGGCGCTGCACACAATCCCGGGCGAGATCCGTCCAGTAGAGCAGGCCACCACGCCAATCATAGGCCACAGCACCCACATGATCCACCTCACTGGGCGCCGGGCAATTGAGCTGAGGCTGCAGCAGATTGCTGCAGTGCAGCGAGCCATTGCTGACATAGTAGGCCAGGCTGGCATTGAGCAGGGAGAGCGGGCCGGGAGCAGCTGCGAGGCGAGCGGGCAGCAGCTCCAATTGGGCGCCCAGCTCATTGGTTGTATAGAGATCTCCACGTTGTGTGGCCCAGCGCAAGCGATGCTCACCCCGTGGCCAGGTGCGCGAGAAGATTGCCTCCGTCCAGTCACCCGCCTTGCCGGCCGCATTGATGGTGCGGACCCGCAGCTGGTAGAGATTATCCGGCTGCAGGCGCTCCAATCCGAAGTGTGGACTGCGTATGTTGCGTATGTTGTAGGCACTTTGACTGGCCACGTCAAGCACCTCCAGCTCGTAGCTGCAGTTGCGGGCCGGCGCTGTCAACGTCTGGTAGGGATTCAAGGCCGGCTCCTGCCACGAAATCTGCGCCGACTGCGCGCCAAGCAGTGCACGCAGCTGGAGCGGCTTAGCTGCCTCCAAGGCCAACGGCTGGCGACGTCTCTCGATGGCCAACAGCTGCAGGAGCGACGCCTGCAACGGCCACGTCATCAGCGGAGACAACGTGTGCCGCTCCAGCAACTGCAGCTGTGTGCCATTCGCCACCAGCAATTGCCGCTTATCCATGGATAAATCAAATCTCTGCCAGCTGCCGTCGGGCAGTGTCAATGGCAACTTGTTGCTGCCATCGTAGCTCAGCTCCAGCAGCAGCTCATCCTGCACGTGGAGCACCTGGAGCAGCCAACGTTGTGGCATCAACACAAAGTGCGACAACTGCTGTTGACCCAACGCCTTATACAGTTGCAATCGCTGCTTGGAATGCAGATCCAGACGCCAGATCATGTGGCCATTGTGCCAAAAGAGCCAGCCATTCACTGCATCCACTTCCAGCTGCTGCACCTCCTCTCCCAGTCCTCCTTTCTCCACCAACTGCAGATCTCCGCCTGCCAAATCACAGCTGTACAATTGATAGAATTGGTTCTCCCCTTCCCCCGACTCGGCTGCCAGGTAGAGGCGTTGCTGCAGCCAGTCGAGGCACAGTCGACGTGGCGTCCATTGACTCGAGTTCAACTGCAGCGGAAGCTGCCTGGCGGGACTTGTCTCCTCCAGCTGCTGCCTGCGAAGGATGAGAAAGTTTTTATTTCATTTTATTCAATGACTTAATATACTACGAATTTATTCCGAAATTACTCCGAATCAACTCCGAATGTATTCCGAAATTACACCGAATGAACTCTGAACTAACTCCGAATTCACTTCCAATTTATTCCGAAATTACTCCGAATGTACTCCGAAATTACTCCGAATTTATTCTGAATGCAGTTTTAATTTACTAAGAATTTTCTTCAAATTGACTATGATTTTACAACAAAATTTGCTATGAATGCACTCCGAATTATCTATACATTTATTCCGAATTCACTGCGAATTTACTTTAAACTTACTGCGAATGTACTATGAATTTACTACATATACACTTCGAATTGACTTTGAATCTATTCCAAATTATGATACTACGAGTTTAATATGCATTTACTACGAATGTACTCCGAAATGCCTATGATATATACAATAGAATAGTACAATACTTTAAAAATCCGCAAATTCTCGGTATTGCCATTTAAAGATGAGTAAGAAGAACGCATATTATATTAAATATACTCCAAAGTTACTTGGAATTTACTAAGACTTTACTCCGAGTTTACTATAAATTTAGTCCGAATTTAATCGCAAAACGGATGAATACTAGATGAAATAATTTTAAAAAATACTCCAAACTTATTATAAATTAATCCGAATTAACGATACATTTACTCCGAATTTACTATAAAGTTATTCCGAACTTTCTGCACATTTACTTCAAATTCATTATATATTTACTCCGATTTTATATTATTAATTGACTTATATACTATAATATAGATATACTATATTTATCTACTATAAATTTACTCAGAATTTAATATAATTTGTTTACTCCGAATTCAATATAATATTTTACAGAATTTACTCCGAAACTCTTAAAAATTAAATTCCACTCAAAAGATCAAGTCAGTTGAGTATATATCCCAATCTCTAAGAGAATTAGGAGTAACTACAATCACATAATTCTAAAGTCCGGCTCAATCTGTCTGTCAATCAGTTGCATTGCCAAACTCACCAGTGCAGCTGCCCCAAGGAATCCAAGAACCACAACTGCTGATCCCGCTCGGAGTACGTCAAGTCGCTGATGGTTTTCTCCTCCGTTTGATAGATGATTCTCGTCTCGCCCGCAGGTTCCAGGGATTGCCAAATGATGTGACGTTCGCTGGCGAGGAGAACGCCCTGCAGCTGCTCCGGCTGCATTGGCGACTTCGTCACAATGCTGGAGATGACAGGTGGACCTTTGCCCTGTTGGTTGATCATTGTCAGCTCCACGGAGTAATTCGTCAGGGGCTGCAGCTCGTCAAAGATGAAGCTGCCACGTGACGCAGACAGCAACTGAAAAGGAAGGCAACACAATAAAATTCAAATAAACAAAATCATAAAAATATAATAAATATAAATATTAACACTAATATAGCATAAATTAGTGAGCAAATGCTTACTAGTACAGGGTATAAGCAGTTTAAAGAAATTTCGGGGGTTTGAACCGAAGCAGAAGTACTTTAAAGGGTTGCGATATAGTATTCGTCTAAAGGGATTTGAATCTTCTTTCTATATAAAAGTTAATAACTTTAATTTTATGTTAATTATTTATTAACATTTTTAGACCCTGTGCAAAGGGGTATATTATAATATATATAATTTATGCAAATTAAATTTAAGTGCAATCTTTCAAATAAGTTAAGGAGTCACATTTTTAGACCCTGTACTTATGGAGTAAAAACAGGGTCTATTAAGTGTGTCGAAAGGGAAATGCGCTTAAATGGCAGAAGGAGGCGTAGCAGACAGTAAAGTATACATATGTTGATCAACATCAAGAGCAGAGATGCCATGAACATGTTGGTCTGTTCATCTATCCAGCTGTCTGAAAACTTAGATCTAAAGTCTATAAGACACTAAACTTGCAACGTAGATTTCAGAAAATCCTGAATAAATCAAATTTGCTTTAGAATTATCCACAATATGTTGTGTTTGTTGACACAATTAGTACAGGGTCCTTCACAGTCGCTATAGCTCGACAGTAGCTGTTCCTGGTTTCAATCCGTACCGCAGTTTAATGAGGTGACGGACAACTCACCTCTTCGCGACTGCTAGAGCTGTTGCTGGAGCTGCTCAAGCGGATGTGATAGCCTTTGAGAGGAGCATTGCTGAAGGGTCCCGGACGCCAGTGAATGGCCACGTGCTGCTCGTCCAGAGCCAGCAGCGACTCAATGATCGGTGCTGAGATTGGAGCACCAGCCATGGGCGTCTGATAAGTGGGCGTGGCTGGGGAATAGAGCACATCCTCACTGCTCTCGCCAAAGGGCAACTCGAAGCGAAACTGGAAAACGAAATGGAAGAACAGTTAGAAGAGAAGGCGTAGAAGAAGGAAAGCTTTACCTTATAGCGAGTGTAGGGCATGAGCGCCTCCAGAATCTCACACACATAATACTCATCGCAATCGTAGTCGGCCATGTTATGCCAGGCAGGAGATTGTCCTTCCTCATGCTGCTCCTCCTCGTGCTGGTATTGAATGTTGAAGGGTCTGCTAGCCAGGTAATTCTCCGGGAATTGCATGGCCCATTTGATGGTCAACGTGGCTGTCTCGCCTGGCATCTCCACCAGCTGCGGCTGCGTCGTCTCCACCAGATGCGACATCGCCACACGCTGCAGATGCCAATAGTCCCGCTGTGCCATCTCGCAGGCTCCAATGCAGGGCATATCAAACGGATAGAACTGTGTGGAAGCCTGAAATGGAATTAACGGATTAGGGGATTATCTGATTAGAGGATCAAGTGGAGGAACTTACGCAGGCCTCCTGACAGGGCTCGATCTCCTTCAAAGCTCGATACCATTGAGGCACAACCCTTGGTGCACTGCAATCAAATGTCGATTAGATCTCTGGATGATTAGGAAGGCAAGAAAGTGATAAGAAGAAAGCAAAGGAGCAGCAAAGAAAGCGAAGAGAAGGAGAAAGGAAAGCGAAGCGAGAAGGACAACCAGGAAAAAGAAAGCCAAGGAGGAAGAAACAAAGGGAAAAAATAGCTAGGGCAGGGGAAATAAAGAAGTCTAAGGAGGAACGAAGAAAGCAAAAGAATAAAGAACAAAGAAACAAAGAAAAACAATTGGAGGAAGAAGATAGAAATGTGACAAGTAAAAAAGTGATAAGTAACAAAGCAAATTAAAAAGAAACGAAAGGAAGGAAAAGGAGGGAGGAGATGGCAAAGGAAGGAGCAAGACGAGGAAATAAAGCTAAGGAAGTAGAATGAAATCAAACGAGGATCAGTAAAAACAGGAAAAAAGAACTATAGGAAAGTAGGAAGAAGAGGTTGAGCTAGGAAGAGGGAGAAGGTAAGGTAAATAAGGTAAAGAAGAACCAGAGAAGGAAGGAAAGTAAACGAAAGGATAGAAAAGGAAAGCAAGCAAAGAAGAAGCAAAGAAGAAAGGAAAGAAAGGAAAGGGAAATGAAAGAAAGAAAAAGAAGCAAAGAAAAGAGGAAATGAAATGAATAGAATGGAAAGGAACGGAAAGGAACGGAAAGGAAAGGAAAGGAAAGGAAAGGAAAGGAAAGAAAGGAAAAGAAGCAAAGCAAGCAAAGAAAAGAAAAGGAATGGCAAGAAAGGAAAAGAATCAAACAAGTAAAGAAAAAGCAAAGAAAAGAAGAAATGAAATGAAAGGAAAGGAAAGAAAAGCAATAAAAGAAGAAGCAAAGAAGAAAGGAGAGAAAAGAGAGGAAAATGCTAGAAATTAAAGCAAGCAAAGGAAGCAAAGGAGAAGCAAAGAAAAGAGGAAATGAAATGAAAGGAAAGGAAAGGAAAAAAAAGAAAAGGAAATGAAATGAAATATAAATGGAGAGAAAAACAAAGGAAGGAAAGGAAAGGAAACGCAAATAAAGGAAAGAAACAAAGACAAAAACATAACAAAAGAAGAAGGAACCAAGTTAAGGGGGAATTCAAAGTTCTCAGACAGTATAAGTGCAGTAGAAATTAAAAATCACATTTTTAGACCCTGTACTTATGAAGTATAAAGAGTCCATTCAGTTGGTCGAAAGGGAAATGCTCTTAAGGGAAAACAGGAGGCGGAAAGTAAAGTGTATATATGTTAATCAACATCAGAACAGAGATGAGTTAGATATGTGGGTCTATTCATCTGAACACTTAGATCTCAAAGTCTACATGAGGTAGAGATACCAAACTTGGAACGTAGATTTCTGTATATGCTAAACAATTCTCAAGCTTATATAAAAAGGAAGGAAACGGAGAAAGTAAAGTTGAAGAGATTTGCGTATCTCTAGCTAGCACTAAACCTCTTTCCCTTCAGAGTATTTCCGATTAAAGTGAAGTCTCTAAATGATGTCAACATCTTGTTTACACAATATTTAATTGAAATTTGATTTAATTCAACTGCACACAGCACATGAATGATTCATGTGAATGTACTTGTGTGCCTGAGATATTTGCCTCGAATGAATGCAATTTTAATGAAATGTAATGCGACATTTATTGGCTCTTGAGATTATTACGTTCAAATATGGATGCAAGTAAGAGAACCTGAATAAGTGAGTACTTGAATACTTGAATTGAGTAAACAGTGTGAGTAGTGAATAGATTTTAAACTGTAACAGGTCAGTTTTCTTACTTCACTAACATTTAAGAACTCTTGCTTAGTTTTTAAGTTCAGTTGATAAATCGAAGTACGTAAAGATTCTCTGTTTATTTGTTAAGTTTTTCTAGTTAAATTGTCGCGTTAAAGGTAAGATTTAGGTAAGGGAATTGCTGAATGAAGTGGATGTTGAGAGCATTACGATTGCAGAACTACAATGGATGGGTATGGGCAAAGAACCAGGCGGACTCTAAGGGGTATTGCTGGAAAGACACTGGAGAGCACACAAAAGCGTTGGCAATTGTTGTTTAATGGATTTCTGAGCTGCCTGGAGGTGGAATACGATTGGGCCAGGCTAACGCACTTTGAGTTCGTATGCAATTGAGCAGTGGAGCAGTGGAGCAGTGGAGCAGCGCCTGGTAACTCAATCGCAACAAAAGGATATCGTTGTCCTTGTGGTTAATGTCATTTCAGGGTTTAACTACCAAACGAGTTGCTTTCGTCTTGGATATCAAATATACTTTGGCTTTTTAACAAGTGGTTGATACTTGGTACTTGGCTGCTCAGCGTTTGTTCTCAGGCTTAGGGATTCGGCTGGAAGCGATTGGATTCGAGTTGTGGGAACTTTGCTGTTACATTGCTTTTATTTTCGCATTCTTTTTGGGGTCAAGCGGTCGTCAAGTTGTCTGGCAAAGTTGAAAGGCGGTTTCAAATTACGCGACAAGTGAGGGACAGAAACAGGGACGGGGGAAGGGGGTTAACTGCTCAACTTACCCGTGTTTTGTAGCACTTGTCGCTGTTGTCGGCCTTTTCGCACTTGATGCCAAACTCGTCGAGAAACAGATCCTCCTGGAAAAGTCAAGCACACAAACAATCAATTAGCACAAAAGCCTTTCAATTTGCAAACGGAAATTCGCTACACTCCCTCTCTCCCCCTGCCCAACTTATTGGCTACGCCTGTGGCAATTGTTTAGGCCAATGTCAAAGACACAATTTACAGCATTTATCAATAAACATTTAGACAATAGAGTAAGAGTTGAACGCCAAGCGAGGGAGCTTTGACTCTATTAAAATATTCACTTTGCATTTTCAACAATTTCCGAGAATATTCGCATTCACATTCACATTCACACTCACACTCACATTCACTCACTCACACACTCACACTCACATTCTGCATGCATAATTGAATTGAGCAAATCCCAAATCGAAGTCACGTCACAGTGTCAAACTTGTTTTCAGTTCAAGCAGCACGTGAATTTCCAAGAGACAGAGAGAGCGAGAGAGAGAGAGAGAGAGACACCAAGAGATCTTCAATAATCTACGGTGATCAGAGACTTTGAATGACAAACAATTTCAATATGCGAATTTGCATAAACAAATCGACTCAGCTGCGAAACAGAATGAAGGCCAACAGCTAAACATGAGTAAAAAAAAGAAAGAAACCATAAACAACAAGAAGAGAAGTTAACCTAGTGTTGCAAATTGTTATAATGCTTAAGGGAACCACTAAGCAATTGTTAAGAATAGTAAATCAGATGGATTTTACAATAAACATAGTAAATTTAATAAATATAATGCAAATTAAATGCAAAGTCCACATTTTAGTTAGAAAGCACAGAAGAATATAGAGAATCTTGTAAGAGTTTAATAACTCTAAAATTAACTAAACTAAAGAAAGCAATAAAGAGACTTCGACGTTGATAAACCACAACAAACTCCTTAAATTTGTGAACAGAACTAGATACGTCTACATATCGAAAATATTATAATCATATGAATTAAGGAACAGTTTGCGCTCATTATTCATTTGGTTCGCTGACCTATTACAGCTAACTTACGATAAACAATCACAAATGTCGAGTGCAGGCGACAGCATAATACCCTGTACGGTTCTCTATAGTAAAAGTATAAAGTATAAGTATAAATATCCCAATTCCCAGAATCATATAGAAGACGATTACGATAGATTTTCAGTGCTAAGTCCTCAAGTCGAACGCAATTTAAGCTGAGCAATCAGCTCAACTTCATTAAGCTTGTTTGCGCGCCAAAGCTGAGTGCTACATCACTCGCACACATGTGCAATTAAATTTTGTTTCTTTTTTGATAATCTTTCTTATTTATAGAGCAAACTTGATGAAACTTTCAGCATTGCTTCTCCATTGTATTCGCCAAGCACCTGCTAAGTTAAAAGCATCTAAGTTGAGTAATGTGGCTATAATTGGAAAGGTATCCAAAACTTGAAATAAAGTTGATCTGCGGACGGTATACGGCAACCTTCCTGCCGAATTTGGTGTCTCCAGCTCTTATAGTTGCTGAGATATATTGAGATATATAATATATTCCTGTTCAAGTTATAACAAATTCTCTTGACTGCTCAAAACACCTTCAGAACTCAACAAAATTACTTGTATCCAAGACACTCCCCACAACTATTTCGACGTAAGCTCCACTTCACTTCAAGCTGGAATCAAGCAAATAGTGAGGACTCTACTGGGAATCCCTGCTCTTCTCAGGAACTCTACAATCAGTAAAGAACTAAATATTCCCACATTTATAGACACGATCAATCAATTCTCACTGAGACACTACCTTAAGCGCGAGTCTCATGAAAACACCTGAGTTAAATCCCTCATCACAAGACACGCTACAAGAAGAATGCGTTTGAGTCTTCTTCTATCTTTTCATCAATCAACTCACTTCAAGAAGACTCCCACCACGCTAGAAGACTTCATCAAGCTTGCGTCTGCTTCTCACCTCATCAAGAAGCTAGAAAACAGCCATCAGCCTGAACACTCTTCAAGCAATCTCTCCTATTCCTTGTTCTATTCCTCTTGTCTTTTCTTTATACTTTATGGATACTGTCTTCAACAGACATTCTTCCAAACACATTTTAAAATTATTATATTCTCATTTCTTATACAAACTATAACAATATCTAAACTATCTCTATACTTACTATTTCTATAGCGAAAATTCTCACAGTCATTCGCCAATTCCTTATAGAAGAAAATGCATATCTTCTCTCCTCAATCTGCTGTCTATTTCAAGTTCTTTGTCTATGTATAACTCCATGAAAGACTTTCCATACCTTGTAATCTATATACATTCTATCTGCTTATTGAGCTTTATTCTATTGCTTATTTGTAATACTATATTTAACTTCCAAGTTTCTGTTTACAGCACACAAAAGTTATTAAAAAATATTACGTAAAAGGTCTATCAACGTTGAGGTATATGCACTCTTTCGACAGTCTCGCACTTAGAAATATGAGAAGAATAACAAAGCAATGATAACTTCTATGCCTAACATTTCCTATTTGTTTATAAAAGTAAAGTTATACATTTTACAGAGCATTGTTTTGTTTGTTTGTAATCACTAAAGTTCAGCTTGTTAATAATGAAAAAGTTCAACTTTCAATTAAACTTCTTCGATATGTTTATTACACCCAATTGCAACAACAATGCATGGGTTTGTTATACCCTGCACAGGAATATATTAGCTGTATCAAACAAGTATGCAACAGGGGGAAGAAGGCGTGGCAGACTCTATAAAGTATATAAGTTCTTGATCGGCATCAACAGGCGAGTAGATTGAGCCATGTCAATCGGTCTGTATCACCTCTCCAAATCGAGTCTATGTCAGATTTTCAATTCCATTCCCTCCCTGTTACAGGGTATCATACAGTCGTGTGCGCTCGACTGAGCCGCAAACTTTTACATTTTCATAAAAATGTTTGTCGCTTTGTTTATTCAGCAAAAGCAATTTGAATACTTTGCCTTCTGAAAGGAGAGAGAATTGTTTAGCTTAGACAATCTAATTTTTTATAATTACTTTTGTGGCAAGTTGCTCGCCAGGGTTGGGCACAAGGTTAAGGCCAGGGTTGGCGCTCCCTATGGTTTGTCTGTTTACGAGAGTTTCCCTTTGCTGTATTTGCCACCTTATCGCATGCAACTTTCACTCCCATTCAGTTGTTCATTCGTTTATTCATTCAGTTAGTCAGTCACACACACACACACACACACACACACACGCACACACATTTTTCCTTGCTTGTTGTGCGAGTCTTTTCAGTCGTTTCTCTACAATTTTTTCTTTTTTTTTCGCACACGCGTCAATTTAATTTAGAATTCTACGTAATATTTTATTAATTTAGCTTGATTGGCTTTTTCACAAACACAACATGGCTCTCTGCTCTTTTAGTATGTGTGTGTGTGTGTGTGTGTGTGTGGCGACTTGGAGCATTGCTGTTGCGCTTGCGGAGGCATCACAAAGGGTACCAAAGGGGGCGGTGGGCGAGGAGCTGACTGCTAATTGGCGTTGGGGGTTTTCATGTCGTCATTGCGCGTCTTTTGTTGTACAATTTCTATTACATTAACTGGCAAACACACACACACACATGTGTGTGTGCGTGTGTGTGTGTGTGTGTGTGTTATTGACACCATTTGTTGTTGCAATGCTACACAGAAAGCCAAATAAATTGGCTCCAACATTTTGCAAAGAAGAGCAACATCATCAACATACATCATCATCATCATGATGAATGATTCTTTTAAATACCCTGCAGCGAGTATTATTGTTTCGTCCTGAAGTATGTAACGTCCTGAAGCTGGCCCGACAGCTGCCATAAACTGTTTATATTCTTGATGAGCACAACAAACTGAGTCAGTGTGAGCCAGCTCCATCTGCTTTTCAATTTCAAAGCTAATAAAACTTGCAATAGATCTATTTTATAGGACCCGACAGACCAGACTAATTACCACAGAAGAAATAGAAAGAATCATGTTATTTCTGCAGTTATCTCAAGCAAACAACCACAAGTTACTTGCAGACTTAAACTTAGCTATATCAAAGTACTATAATATTAGATATTGTGCTTCTTCTTCGTTGATATACCCTACAGTTTCAACAGCAACCCAGCAAAGCTCAATTCAAATAAGAATTAGGCATACTTTGGATAAGAGATACATCATCTCCCTCTCCGTATCCATCTCTCTCTCTCCATCTGCATCTCCTTCTCCTTCTCCATTTCCAATTCCAACTTCAATCTCTGCTCCATTTCCTTCGCCATCTCCTCCTGAAATCCCTCCCCCAGCTCCACTAACAATCTCAGTTACAATTCGTCCAGCGTTTACAGCAATTAAGCAGCTTGACGACTGACTCTGCCTGATTAGTTTTAATTGAGATGGAGATGGGTTTGTAAACGGCACTGAGACTGGAGACTTGGGCATTCGGATTTAGCAGACACATGTGGGGCTGGGAGCTCAATGCTGCAAAGAGAACGCGACCTAATCTCACAGCATGTTCAGTCTTTCGTTTATCGATAACGATAACGATAGTGCAGGGAACAATAAGAAATTTAAACAAGTGCCGATTGAGAGCTTGACTAAATCCCAAAAATATCCTACCCCCCCCTACCACCTCTTTTTGGTATTTCGTTTATCGATAACGATAGCATAGGTTAATGGAATAACAAGCAAATTTAAACAAGTTCCAATTGTAGACTCCACTTAAGCTTAAAACTCTTTTATATAATTTTTAGATTATATGCACATCTATACATAACGATAACGATAACGATAACATACGATGCTCACTTATCGGAAAAAGTAAAACGAATAGTTGATTTCATCTCATAAGAATTCCCGCTTTTGAGTTTGATTTAAATATTATGTCTACTTCTATTCACATCGATAACGATAACACACTATAAGTGAACAGCTATAGCTTATGCAAGTTCAAATCGGGCACTTGACTTAATCTCAAATAATATTACCCCGTTTCGCTCTCGTTATAGTTTAGGTTGTGCTGTACAAATATCGATAACGATAACATGAAGTCAAGTGCGCTAAGGGAGGAGCAAGAAATTTATGCTGATTCCAATCGGCAATTGCAAGTAAACGTAATTGTAAGTAAACTTAATGCATTTTGTCACCCACTGCTATGTATATCGATAACGATAACATAAAGTTCGATGAGTAGGAAATATAAAATTTAGATTTATATTGATTACTGACGATAGTACACACGCTGCGTTTTTTACATTAACTTAAGTTCTCATGCTCAGCACTAATCGATAACGATAACAAATAGCTCGCTTCCTCACTTGCATAATGCTTAACAAGTATAGCGTAGGCTTTACCTTCACCTTTTTAATTAATGACCATTCGTGTGTATATCGATAAGAGAGTAAACTAAAAACAAAGAGAGGGGGAGAGATTGAGAGGTGTGTGAACAATGAAGGGATTGCTGGTCGCTGATTGCTATAAAATTGCATGCATTGGCGCCATCTATTGTCCAGTTGCATGCAATTGCGAATGTTGAAACAAAACTGTTCTAAATAACAATAACAAAATAAGAGCAACAACAACAACAACAACAACAAATATAGAAAAACCAAATGCATTAAAAATACATTTTTTTCTAATTATGGAAAATACGTGGGCCGCAGTTGTGGCGAGAGTTAAGTGAGAAACTAATTAAAATCAACAGCGATAATCTCTATTTACTTTTTATACTATTTCCATGTAGGAAAGGGCAGAGAAGAGGGGAAGAGCAGAGAAAAATATATATTTATATCTATTAAATCCACAATAAGTAAGCATTAAGCGGTTCAATCAAGTTACTTAATGCAGTTTGAGCTGAGTTGTATGTGGCTGGCGCCCACTAGCGGCACTAGCTGGCAACAGGCAGAAGAAGAAGAGCAGGAGGAGACTTCTAGAATTTTGTGGAATGGATAAATAAGGAAATCCCACACAATAAGCACATGTGCAAGCTTGCAAATTGCAATAAAGCGAACGTAACCCAAATATTTATTAAGAATTCCAGTTACAGATGCAGATACAGATACAAAGATAGATGCAAAGATAGATACATAGATAGATAGAAAGATACAACAATTGCATAGAATGCGAGTGTCGTTATGGCACTACGATGTGCTCCAGATTCAAGTGTTTGCCTGACATGACAAGCATGAAGCAACAACAGGCTATAATCACAAACTTGACAATAGACATTACACACAGATTGCTTAATTGACGGTCTCTGATTTCAATGGGAGCTGCAACTGGGCATGTGACTAACAACTAACAGTAGTCGCCCCTTCCACATCCCCTTCCCCATCCCCTTCCCCTTTCCTTACCACTAGCCAACTCTCAATTGTTTCTTCAGAATGCAATTTGCCCTTCCATTTCATCTAATTGCCACTAAACAATAACCAATACAATATACTAAACTATACTTTTAAATCTAATCAATGCGCTTAACATAAACACTCAAATTGGCATCGTTACTTGAAATGAATAATTCAAGCACATTAATCATCAAATTAATTTTAGAGCTGAAGCTCAATGCAGCTTTCTCGCTTGAGCAGAATTTCGGCATTTGAATTTATTTACTTAAAGAGAGAAGTTTAATACAGGATAATATCTGGAAGCGAAAAGTTTGCTGACCAAACAAGAGATTCAAAGCTCAACGCAGCTTTCTCATGTGAGAAGAACTTCTGCATTTGAATTTGTTGAATTAAAGAAAGAAGTTTAATACCAGATCTTATGGAAAAGGATCATGCCTAAAAGCGTGAAGTTTGCTAACCAATCAAGAGCTTTAAAGCTCAACGCAGCTTTCTGATTTGAGAAGAATTTCTTGCATTTGAATATATAAATAATATATTCATAAGTTCATAAGAATTCATCTAAAAGCTAGCAAATGCTTACCAAACAAGAGCTTTAAAGCTCAAGGAAGATTAATAATGCTGAGCTTTGAACTTCAATTACTCTTGCACTATTTGAAGAAATCTTAATAAGAAAAATATGATCTTAACTTATAAGCTAAACTATAAAAACCTTGAAAGCTTCACTGGCAAAGCTCTACGTAAAAGCTTTTAGAGTGAGCAATGAGGCAGGACAAGTAGGTAATTTAGACTCGCCATCCGAACTCAGCGCTGATCTTAACTTGTAGGCTCAACTATGAAACGCTTGAAAGCTTAACTAGCAAAGCTCTACCTAAAAGCTCCTAGAGTGAGCTCTTAGAGTGAGCAGTGAGGCAGGACAATCAGGTTATTAAATGGACTCACCTCCACATCCACTGATCTTAACTCATAAACTCAACTCTGAAACCCTTGAAAGCTTAACTAACAAAGCTCTGCCTAAAAGCTCTTAGAGTAAGCAGTTGGGAGTTCAACAAGGTAATGTAAGGGATTCACCTCCACAATGCAGTGCTGATCTTAACTTACAAGCTCAAATTTGAAATCCTTGAAAGCTTATCTAACAAAGATCTGCCTAAAAGCTCTTAGAGTGAGCAGTGAGGAAGGTAAAAGGGTAATTTAGACTTGTCTTCACAACTCAGCGCTGATCTTCACTTATAAACTCAACTCTGAAACCCTTAAAAGCTTAACTAGCAAAGCTCTGCCTAAAAGCTCTTAGAGTGAGCTCTTAGAGTGAACAGTGAGGCAGGACAAGCAGGTTATTAAATGGACTCACCTCCACATCCGCTGATCTTAACTCATAAGCTCAACTCTGAAACCCTTAAAAGCTTAACTAACAAAGCTCTGCCTAAAAGCTCTCATAGTGAACAGTTGGTAGGAGAAACAAGGTAATGTAAGGGACTCACCTCCACAATGCAGCGCTGCACACAATCGCGAGTGACGCGCTCCAGGACGATGCGTTCATCGATGGCCACATCCGAATCCTCATGAGGATGATGATGGAGTTGCTGTTGTTGCTGTTGTTGTTGCTGCTGGCGATCCATCTGCAGGTGGGGATCATGCTGCCTGGACGGCGCTCTAGCCACACTGCTGATGGCAATGCCCTCGGCAACGGCACCCACATGCTTATTCCAGACAGCCACCTTCTCGACCACATCGCTGTCCAGCGTGGGCCGCATATTCGCCTGAATGCGTGGCATCAATTGCGGCAACACAGACGCCACCGTTGTTGGTGTGTAATTGAGCGGCGGCGGCGTCTCCGCGTGCGAGCGACAGCAGACATCACAGCAGAGCGAGAGCAGCAGCAGGAGCAATAGATTAACAATCAATATGGTGGAGATGCCGCCATGCACAGACGTCCCCTTGCCATAGACCAGCCAATTGGCCGGGCCAAATTGCTGGCCAAGATGCGACAGTTGTTGCCGCCAGCCAACAAGATGCGTCGTCGTACGCTCAATGCGAGCCGAAGAACGCGAAGGGGAACGCGAGGGGGAACGGGAATGCGAGGGGACGACGATTGGCAACGGCTGGGAGCATGCGAGCGAGCAGAGTTGGAATTGGACTCTGTATTGATGTGCGTTGTGGACATCTTTGTGTTAACATTTACAGCAATTTTCACATTAAAACTGAAGCTTAAGCGCTTTGGTTGCTGTTGCTGTAGGTCGGGTTGTTGTTGTTGTTGCTGTTGTTGTTGTTGCTGTTGTTGCTGCTGTTGTTGTTGTGCTGCATTTTCACGCCAAAACATAGTCAACAATTTCACTGCGGCAATTCAAATTCTCATCGGAAAAAATAGAAATAAAAACAACTCGCGACCTACGACTCAGCAACGTGTCTGGGCAATCGGAGGGACGGGGTACGAACGTTGCGGCGGGGAGCGGAAAGCGGAAAGCGGGGTAAGCGAGCGGTGTGTGTATTTCTGTCTCGAGGCTGGTTTTCTAATTTGTTGTCGTTCGCTTGTTGTTGTTGCTGTTCTTGTTGTTGTTGTTGTTGTTGTTGGCAGAAGCTTCGCTTGACTTTTGCATTTACATTTTAGCGCACATTTCTTCTTATTGTTGATTTTTGAGCCTGAAAAAAAAAACATATAAAAAAATTAAATAAATTAAAAACAAGTGGATTAGTCGAGCGAGCGCGACAGCGTAATACCCTGTGCAGTCCTCTAAATTAAGTATTTTGATTATAATATAAGTAAGTAACTAACAGAATACTCCATTCAGACACTTCTCCAGCATAAGCATGCTTTGCATATTCATAGCGATCAAAAGCTGCGTGCTACATCACTTCATTTACATGTGCAGCACAGTCGTTCGCTGTCTCGCTCGCACACAAAGCGGATTCAATGCAAACATTTCCTTTCTCTTCTGATTATCTATCTTATTTATAGGCCGATCTTGATGAAACTTTCAGCAAAGCTTCTTTGAGATATTCTTTAAGCAACAGTTAAGTAAGAAGTGTCTACGCTGTGGCCATAATTAGTTACTTCTATTTGGAGGGAGGGAGGTGAGGTAGCGAAAATCTAACAATAGTTCAATCTGAAGAGGGTATATAGGAAACTTCATGCCAAATTTGGTCTTCCTAACTCCTGTAGTTGCTGAGATCGATGTGTTCAGACAGACAAATGGACAGACATGACTCAATCAACTCATCTGTTGAGTCTGTCACGCCTCCTTCTGCCTGTTGCAAACTAGCTGCACAAAGCTAAGATATCTCCTGTGCAGGGTATAATGAAATCAAAATCAAATTCGAAAAGTCACAAACGAAACGAAATTGTAAAGTGCATAAGTTAATTTCCATATTATGTAAATTGCAGCAAGCAACAACACAACAACAACAACAACAACAAAAATTAACAACAACAAAAAACTTTCAGCAATTGACCAAAAGTTCAATGTACCGATTTATTTTTGTATAACACTCGTAATACTCGAGTCTCACCTACGACGCGGCGACATTGCCGTATCCAATTTCTAAGTAATGCCATTCCCATTTCCAAGCCCATCTCAGCCGCAAATTTGTATTCAAAGACTGCAGAAGAGCTTACGCGGCATTGCCCGTGTACTGCATGCTTTTAATAACCTTTTTAGACTCATATAATTCAATTAACGCGGCTTTGCCCGTGTCTTGCAAGAGTTAGTTCTTGGTACTTAGATTACCCAGCTATAGTTTAGACTACGCGGCATTGCCCGTGTTTTCCTAGATCTAAACATAAATAAACTAAAAGCTATAGTTCAGTTAACGCGGCTTTGTCCGTGTTCTTCTTCTTTTAAGTTAGTTCAGATTACAAAGATTACCAAGCTATAGGTTAGATTACGCGGCTTTGCTCGTGTTTTTTTTTTTAGATTCAAGCAAAAATATTAAGCTATAGTTTAGATTAAGCGGCTTTGCCCGTGTTCTAACTCAATTTAAACATAAAGTTTAAGCACTAATTAACCCAGTTAACCCGGCTTTACCCGTGTTTCTCCTGGTTTCAGCAATAAATATAAGCTGTAGCTAAGCTAGCTTTAGTTAAGTTTACGCGGCGTTGCCCGTGTATTCCAAGAATTAGATATTAATTTAAAGCTATAATTTAAAACTATTTTATTACATATTTATTTATTATTTGTTATTATTATTTATTAATTTATTATTATTTGTTTATTTATTATTATTTATTAATATTTTAATTTGTTAGAATTCCAAATAAAATGAAAGCTATTGATTAAATTTCGAGCGTAGCTTTCAAAACTATTTTGAGTTCGATCGGACTTAACCCTGACAATGTTGAATTGCCCTGTTTTCCACGCAGGCGGAAAAGAGGAGTTTTTTTTTTAAGCACAACTAAGCAAAGTTGCCTGAGTTTATTTCAATAATTTCATTAAATCGCATTAAATGCGAACTATTCTCCTATTTTCCACGCAGGAGGAAAAGGGGGGTGTTTCTTTCTCCAAATGCAATTAAACTTAAATGAGGTAAAGTGTTTGAATAGAAGTTGAAAGCTATTTAAAAGTAACTTAAGCAGCTTACTTTCCACTTAGGGGAGAAGATTCTTGAAAATAAATGTTGATCGTAAAAAGCAGTTTCCACCCGATAGATAAAGGGGGGAGTGTTTATTTGCTTATATCATATTAAAGTCAATAAAATGAAAATATAAATATCTTTAAAGTTGAGCATAATTAGAAGTCTTAATTCCCCCCAGGTGGTAATTAGGCGTGTCTTCTGAGCCAGGATTAACTTAATGCATATTATAAATGAAGCAAAGCTTGAAAGTGCTTCAGATGAACAGTTTTCCACTTAAGCGACTGGAATATAACAAAATAGCAGTAGAAACTGCCGAATGACTCAAAACATTGATTGTCAATCAATTAGTAAGTGAAGCAGTCAGTTAACTTCAAGTGCTTTACACTTAAATATAGTCAATAATCAGTTTTTGGTCTCTAAGCACAGCAACTAGAACATTAGCAGACTGAAAGAAGTCAATGGATCAGAGAGAAAGAGAGAGAGAGTGCAATTGCTTAACAATGTCACAGTTATATTATATAGAATACATATAGTTATAGCAAGCTTAATTAATTGAAAATAACAAACGTTTAATTAGGCGCACGTTATTTGAAATTCGTAGAAGAAACGCACAAAATTGTGTAAATGCATTGAAAAGTTGTGCATAACTTTTATGCAAATGCTGGCAAAAACTAATTATTATTATAATGTTTAAGTATGATTTTAGTTTAGTGCACGCAATTTGCACATTTTCACACACATTTCCCATTTCACATTTCCCAATTCACATTGCAGTTGTACACGTTTCTATATTTATTTCAATTTATTTATGTTTTTTTTTTGGCGTAATTTTTGGTTGAGCTTTCGGTATGAAACGCCCACATATCATTCATGTTGGTTCGGGGTTTGTTTAAACATTGTTAACGCGCTTTAATTCAATTTGCCGCATGCATTTAATTGATTTCGAGCAGCTTAATTGCATTTCATTGTAGCCCTTCGGCGTGTTCAGCTGCAACACGCGTGGTAAACTCACTTCTCGTAGCGCTTCTTTATATTGTTGTTGTTTCGTTGTTGTTGTTGTTGTTGTATATGTAAATGTATCTGTTTCGATAGCTCGATGTAGCTCAATCTGAGCGCTGCGTACTTTATCGTGCCGCGATCGTCACATAACTGTTTGAGCCGGCAAACGACAAGGCGACGACGAGCGACGAGCGACAACAACGCGACGACAGCTTCAAAGAAGAAAAAAAAAACAAGAACAAAAACAAATACAAAATGAAAGCAAAAACAAATAACAACCCCAGCCGAAGCCGAAGCTCAAGCTGAAGCCGAAGCCGAAGCAGAAGCCGCAAAGCAAATTGAACGCAAGACGATCGAGAAAACGAGTAAAACGTTCGTTTCAAATTCCCATGCGATTGCGTGCGATATTATGCGATCCCATGCGATCTTTGCCATGTTATCCGATCCCATCCGTTGCCATGCGATCCCATGCGATCCCCTCCATGTTATCCCATTCGATCTGTTGCCATTCTATGCCATCTCATGTTATCCTATGACATCCCATACTATATCATTCGATCTCATGAGATATCATACGATTCTATGTGATTTGCTTCAATTGCATGCGATTCCGTTTGATTCCCTCCGATTTCCTCCGAGTCCTTACGATGTTTTCTATCTCATTTGATCCCAACCCATCGCAATTGATCCTCTACTATCCCATGTGATCCTTTCCTCGTCATCCCATCTGTTCCCTTAGAATTCAATGCCCATCATCCTATCCGATTCCATGCGATCCATTCCATGTCATCCTTGCGATTCTTTCCATCCCATCCCAACCGAAGCGATCCTAAGCGATCCCATCCTATCCAATGCATTTATTTTCATGACATCCCATCTGATTCCTTACCATGCTATCCGATCCTACCTTGTGCAATCTCATCCTATCCCAAGTGTTGTTTTCCATCCCAACCCATCCCAACCCATTCAATTCCGTCCCATCCCAACCCATTCCATACATCCCATCCGATTCCTTACCATCCTATCCGATCCCATGTGATACATTCCATGTCCTCCCATCCGATTCATTGCGTTCCTTTCCATCCCATTCGATCCGATCCTATGCAATCCCATCCTATCCCATGCATTCCTTTCCAACCTATCCTATCCTATCCCATCCGATTCCATCCCATCCCATACAATACCACACGATGACGTAGCCAATCTTCACGCCTCTACTCACTAGGTGTCGGCTTCAAGTTGCCCCTTTTAGGGCACACCTCTGCCTAGGGGTATTTCTCAACTTTCCCCATTCACCCGAGTGCAAAGTTCAGTTCAGTAAATAAGCCAAGTCGCTCTAGTGTTGATTCCCCCACATCTGACATCAATTAACAGCAAGTGATTTGACATGCTTCATAAATAATTAGCTCACACATAGTAGACTACAAACTGCATTTTGTTGACAGAGTGAAACCCATTTGCTTGAATTGCGCGATCTTTTAACAATAATCTACCCTATAATTACTACACTAATGAACTTGTTTCAACTATATTGCAGCCAGGGGAAGTGTTTATTTGCTCACTAGATTCTCTAACTGCATCTTAATATAATTTCCAGCACAAACCAGACGCAACAATTGATGCCCTGCTTCCGCCACGAATATTAAGCGCATTTATCTACAATTTTATACCCTGTAACTTTGTGCAAATGTACGTAACAGGCAGAAGGAGGTGTGGCAGACCCTATAAAGAATATATATTCTTGATCAGCATCAACAGTCGAGTCGCTTGAGTCATGTCTGTCCGTCTGACCGTCTTTCTGTCTGAACGCATCGATCGCAGCAACTACAAGAGCTAAAGAGACCAAATTTAGCATGAAGTTTCTGTATACCCTCTCCAGATCGGGCTTATGTTAGATTTTCGCTACCTCACCTCCTCCTTCCAAATAGAAGTAACTAATTATGGCCACAGCGTAGCCACTTCTTACTTAACAGTTGCTTCAAGAATATCTCAAAGAAGCTTTGCTGAAAGTTTCATCAAGATCGACCTATAAATAAGAAAGATAATCAGAAGAGAAAGGAAATGTTTGCATTGAATCCCCTTTGTGTGCGAGCGAGACAGCGAACGACTGCGCTGCACATGTAAATGAAGTGATGTAGCTCGCAGCTTTTGATCGCTATAAACATGCAAAGCATGCTTATGCTAAAGGAGTGTGTGAAAGGAGTATTCTGTTAGTTACTTATATTATAATCAAAATATTCAATTCAGAAGACTGCACAGGGTATTACGCAGTCATGCGTACTCGACTTGTTTTCAATTATTAAATAATGTAAACTTGTTCCCTGTACAATTCACAAGGCAGTAACATTATTAAAAAACTAAAACAAATGTATAAAAACTGAGCAAAATGTGAAACAACTTCATAGAGGAAGGGAGTTTCAAGAGTCTATTCCAACACCCTCAAGCTCTGCCACCTCGTGCCTACTATATTTCTAGTCTTGCCAATTAAACTGCAAGATTTTTACCTGGAAGCGAATCACAGCACAGCAAATGCTCCTCAATGTGGAAGCTATAACAACAACAACAAGTTTAGCGAGCTTTCCTAAAAGTAAGCAACGAATCGAGGGGCAAATTTAATGTCAACACCCGAAAGTAGACAGAGTGAGGTGAGGTTGCTTGGTAGAATGGTAGACAGGTCGACAGGTAGACGATGTCTGTGAGTTTTTGATCGGGGCTATTAAGAATTTGTGACAATTTCCATTTCCGTTTCCGGCCAATGGCTAACCAGCGCTCAGGATGCCGCACACTTTATAGATTTCTGCAGGAAATTGCGAGTTTTCAACGGAAATTTCAAGATTTTCAGTCGTGCGAACTCGCACGAGTTGTGGCTACAGGCGGGCGGGTCAACTATGAGCTGCGGTTATCTGTGATAATCTTCCCTTATCAATCACATTATTATCAATGAATTTACTTGATGTAAACTTGCAAATCGTGCAAATTATTTCAACGTTTGCTCAGTCAAATAAAACTCAAGCAAACTTGAACGAAACAACAGTCAAATCTTTAATATTCTGACTCATGAGTCATGATACTGCTGCCCCAATGCCCCCGCACCACCCCTCGCTCACATGGGCTGGCATGGTGAAAGAATCAAAATATTTATAACTTGAAAGAGCAATTCCAAAAAACGACGCATACACAACACCTAGCCTAGTGTAAACATTCGAGTGCTTGGCGATTTTGCATATTGATCTCAATTTGTTGTTGTATACCCTACAAACAGGGTATGTTAGCTAAGTCTACAAGTAAGTTATACAATCTATTCACAATTCTATTACAATTTCCATATATTAATGAATATTTAATTATTACGTAGCACACATACGCAACACACACACCTTGAGCTGGCAAGAGCTTAAAGCTCTGCGTAAGCCTGAAGCACGGGCAAGCTTAAAGCTCACTAATACATAAACAAAAGGAAGAAATTTTAGCTGCTTAGCATACTTTTTGGGGGACCTAAAACTGCCAAGTTAGGGTATCTCGCAGTCGAGCATACGTCTAGGTAATGATTTGTGCTTAGCGAGCAAAGCGATAAGCATATAAAAACATCAACACATTTTATATAAATTCTCACATTCCCTGTAGAGAAAGCGCGCAAATGTCGTAAGTACATTCATAAGTGATTACACACACACACACACACACACGGTCCCAGGCAGACACACCATGTGTTTGAATTGTTGAAATGAAGAAAGATTAAACACTCGAACCGCAATCGCCTCAGTTGCGCATCAAATCTTGCAAACGACGGGCCAAAGTGAATGAAAGAGAAATTTACGCAAAAAAAACCAAAACAACAAAAACGAAATCATAAAAATAATAATAATAAAAACAATAAGATGGAGTCAACGCTAATGGGCTTAATATTGCTGATGTTGCTGGGGATTGGACAAGCAACGCCGCCCTACAGATGTAAGTAACAAAATTGTTAACTGTTAGCAAGCTAACTGATAAGGATAACTGTTTAACGCACCTGCCCTTAGCATTGTCAGGCCAACGTTACAGGGAACAGTTCTGCGAGGATACATACAGCGGGCGTCAGCTCTACATTGGGGAGGTAATCACACGTCCTGGTCAATGCATCCGTGTGCAGTGTCTGGGCACGCTGCAGCTATGGGAGGATAGGTGAGTCAACTGCCATCATCTGATAGTCGCAATCTCTCTGCTAATCTATCAATCAACATTTGCATTGTAGCTGCAAAACGCCGGTCGGCTTAAAGGCAATTGCGTCGTTCTGCCTGCAACTGAAGCCAATCTCAATTATCCCAATTGCTGTCCTATGTACGAGTGCAAAAAATATATACACAATGTGCGGGGGGATGTGGAGGAGACAAATACGTACGATCATAGAGGAAATTTGCGTAATGCGATCGTTATCACAAGGGGATCAGCTGATATACCCAATGCGCCGTCACGCAAAGATCAGGTTTAAACCGGCAGCGGCAGCTACAGCTACAGTTACAGTTACATTCTGTTTTTGTCCTCTTGCCACACATACAAGCATATTATGTACATACATGTATGTGTGCGCAGGTTCTGTGTTGTGTGATTTTTGTTTCAATTAGGCCGTTATTAGCTTTAAATCTTCTGTACTGTTATGTACTGTTTGTGTGTCTGTGCCAATAAGTAAAATATGTTGCGTGAAATTCACTTTTTGCCAAAAGAAAACTTGAATTCGTTTTTGGCTGTATTACAAATGGCGCCTTGCATATTTTACTTTATTCAGGGTCGTTATGCACAATCGATACAACACATAAGATATCGATAGCTGCTTGAATTTAACTGCAAATGGCGCCGCAGGTTTTTTTTTCTTTTAATTGAAGAGAATTTAATAAGAATGGCTGGACTTGCAATTTCAATGCCTCTCTTAAGGCCATAATTAAGATTGGTACTCCTGACTTTCAACCATTGAATGCAAGAGCTTAAAGACCGTTGACTGTATTTGCTTGGCGAGCTCGCGGCATTCGTCCGATGACTCGCCGCCGAGAAGTGGTGAGCGCACACACTCCTCTAGCCAATGATCCAACTCATTCAATGATTCGGCAAATTGGTTAATTAGCAAGTCGTCGGACAGGGTGACCAATACAACACCGAGAAGCTGAAGCGTCGCTGCACGTACACGCGCCTCGGGATTGAAGCGCACAAATCTGCACAGATCGAAGATCTCACGGGTCATGGCGGGCAGCAACGGGCAGTTCTGTGCACAAATTATGATCGTAGCCAAAGTGTGCAGCATATTGACCAGCAACTGGGTGTCAATGTCATGGGCAATGTTATCACATTTCACGTTAAGCATCCATCGCGTGCGTTGCCCGCGTACGAGTCCAAAAAGAATGTGCCGGCAACTGCATGGAACGGATTCTCCTTTGCGCCACTATCCGGCGACTTGGGTTTGCTCAGATAGTGCTTTGTCTTACCGCGCAGGCGATCTCTTATGATTCGCTGAGCAGCAGCTAAACGCTCTGCAGCCTCATCTCTCTCGGAATGTTGTTTAAACTTGCGTGTCTGTCTGGCTGCAGGTGGAACAATGTCGGCTATTTGAGGATTGCTTGCTGGCAGCTGTTCATCAAAGGCTAACTCCTTGGCTGCTGCGCTCAGCACTTGCAGTATTAGGATGCGCACCTTTAAGGCACACCGGGAGTTGTCTGTGTGGAACTCTCGGCAAAGGAACTCTGCACAGACGCCGGCGTGGGAGACACAAATGGCCACACAACACTGAAACTGGGTGCGATAGAAGCCCTCAAAGTAGTACTGCTTCTCAAGCGTTATGAATAGCTGGAGAAGATCCAGTGCTAGTTTCTCATCATGCTGTGCCAGCTGGCTACGTATCAGCTGCTCGGCTGTGCCAAGTGCACCCTCAAAGATTTGATAGTTAGCCACCTTGGATCGCAGTATATGCAGCAAGTCAAGCACAAATCTGGGTCGCTGTTCCATTGCGCTACAAATGTCATTGGACATGTCGTATGGCTTTAAGTCCTGCTCATCATCTTCATTGCATTGCGACTGCACTGGTAATTCATCATCAGAGTCCAAGTCGATGTGCTTGTTAACACTAATCGTTGTGGCTCGGACGCTTATTGTCCTTGTTGAATGTTCCTGCTCTCCCATAAACTGAGCAATGTGCATTTCAAGGCGCTCCATTCGCAGTTGACTTTGTGGCTCGTCTAGCTGCTTCTTGCTTGGACTTTGGAAGCGTGCCAGCTCCTCGAGCTCTTCGAGAATGTGCCAATGCGGTGTGTCCTTCATGACCTGATAATCGAATTGTAATTTCTGCTCCGCTTTAGTGTGTTCCATGAAATTATACAGAATCTCCACTGTCTTCATGCCAATATAGCGCTGTACTTTGTCCGGCGACTGCAGATGATGGCTGAAGCCATCGTGCAGCCGGCGATTATGGTCTACCTCCAAGTGGCATTTGCACTTGCCACACAGGATCAGCAGCTTGCTTAGGCCCACATGCTCCTCTCTGCTCAACTTCTGCAGCGATGAGCGACTCGACCAGATTCTTATCAGTTGCGTAAAGAGTAATTGCAGTCGTGAGGGCGCCGCCACATGGAGATATTCGACGAGCTTGCACAGGGCATCATTCGAGGTAGGCGCGCGTTGAAGCGGAAGCTTTTGCAGCAGGCACTCCTGCCAGTGGGGCATCTCTAGGGCAGACGGTCCCAAGAGCACGTACAGATTAAGTTGCTCGGCAACTGCGTTTTGGGCAACCTTAAAGCACGCCGAAGGCTTCAGCTCTCGCATTATTTTCTGCACGACGACTCTTCCCCTTGGACCAACTGCGTAGCCTTCCAACACGCGTAGAAACATTTGCAAGGTGCGGGCATCGTAATAATGAACGATAAGACGCGACAGTAGCCAGCTAAAGGGGCTAAGATCGAAATATCGTTCATGTTCCTCACACTGCAGCACAGAGTGCAGTGCCTTCAGCCATTGACGCAAAAGCAACCGTCCATAGGCCATAGGAGTATATATCTCAGGCAATTGACGTGCCATTCTATTGGCCACGAGACTTGGCAGTCCAATCAACAATTGAATGAACTCAGCTGTGAGGACATCGTGCTCTTCGAGCTGTCGTTCCGGCTGCACAAAACGTTGCAATATGGCTGCTCGCTGACGTGAAATGTTCAGTAGACTAATGGGAATCAGGCGTTCATCCTCAAGCAGGGCGGCAAGCATGCAACTGGCTCTTCCAGGCACTCGTTCCAGCTGTTGTTGCAGTATTTCAAATGACATTTGTGTATATTCAAGGTTATAACCTAGTTTAAACATATTTAAGACATCCACATCTTCAGCGGTCTGGGGCCAATCCGGTGTGAGTAATCTACCCAGCTGCGTTAACAGGGCAGCATACTCGCTGCTGGCTAGCGAGGACCAATCAACTGTCTGACAATCAAGTCCCACGAGCTGCTCTGGTGTCGTGTATCCAGGCAAGGCATTTTCCCTCTGCAACTGCCGTAATGTCTCTGCCACAAAGCGGGCATCTGCGGCGCTCTGTACGCATGAAAGGTTACGCAAATTTGAAATGGCATTGGTTAGAGCCAAAAGAGCTGCTGCTGACGGCGGAGTCTTCAATACTTCCTGCACCTCAAATGCCATTGGCGTGCTTTGGTAGATGGATAAGTCTCCCAATCCAGCCAGAAGATCAGTGGCCCTCACTGCGCCCGTTGGCGCTGCTGTTGCTGGTGTTGTGGAGTTGAACAAATCAAGGACATCATTTGATGGCGTCGCCGTTGGGAGCAAGTCATCATCGCCATCAGCAATGAAAGCAGATAACATCTGTTGAAGAAAATTCACTTTATGGTGAACAAAAACTTGAAATAATGCTTATATTATTATTGTCATTAATAGTTTCGAGCATTCGATTTGTACAGGGCTGTTACACACATCACGAAATTCGTGCAATAATTGGCTATCGATAGCTGTGACGAGCAGCACGCACAACGCAGTATATAACCTACATCGATACATCGATATAACCGTCAATGTCATTCTAACAAAGTATCGAAGTGATAGCAAGCAAAACATTCTAGAATCTATAAAAAAGAATACAAAATAAATAAAGACAAGAGTCATTTGTTTAGAGTAATATACATAAAATTGAACGAGCAACAGCAGTAAATATCAGATTGCGACAATAAAACAAACCTTTTGGCTAACACGACAAATTCACATACGACAACAACAACGACGAATTTCATCAAAACAATAAGATGTTGCTAAGACTTGCATTGTCAACGGCTCGTCCGAGCAGCCTACTTGTGGGCAAATCTTCTCAAGCTTTTCTGCAGGCAAAGTCCAGCTTGAACAGCGTACGCAGCTATGCACGTGGTCCAGTTCGCAGCACACGAGCACCTGTGGAACAGGTACGACCTCCCACACTTAAGGATAAACTGATGGCGCCTCCAAGTGCCAATGGTAGGTGCAACCTCAAATCCGCAATGCGCAACTCTTGTGTAATCACAATTACTATACCTTAGCATATTCGATGGGCAAGGGCGCCGTGGCTGGAGCCGCTGTCGTTGGCATGGGTGCACTTTGCTATTATGGCATCGGTCTGGGCAAGCACACGAGCATCGCTGACAACGCCATGTGAGTGACTGCATTGTATTTGAAGTTTCCCCAACTTATTTAGTATACGTATATGTATTTCCCTAATAGCATGTGGCCGCAATTTGTTAAGGATCGCATTCATGCGTCGTACGGCTTCTTTGGCGCCTCCTGTTTGATTACAGCCGCAGCTGCAGCGGGAGTATTCCGCTCTCCGCGCATGCTTAGCCTGGCCTCTCGCGGCGGTTTGCTGGTAAGTCTTAAGTCGATAACGGAATTGGCAGCAGGACACACATACGCGCACATACGCACACACACACAGCTAGACTCACATGCACACTTTGTCTTCATCTCTCGTAGTGGACATGCGCTTCGCTAGCACTTGTCATTGGCAGCGGCGCCGTGACGCGCTCCATTGAGTACAAAGAGGGCTTTGGACCCAAGCATCTCGCCTGGGCGCTGCATTGTGCCATTTTGGGTGCTGTTATTGCGCCTTTGTGCTTCATCGGCGGTCCGATACTAACGCGCGCCGCTCTCTACACTGGAGGCATTGTCGGTGGCCTGTCCACAATCGCTGTCTGTGCTCCAAATGATAAATTCTTGTATATGGGTGGTCCATTGGCCATCGGTCTTGGTGTTGTATTCGCATCCTCCTTGGCATCCATGTGGCTGCCACCGACCACTGTTCTTGGCGCCGGTAAGTGACAAATGAGGCATCATCTTCATAATGGGTAATCCTTCCACATTTGCAATTCTAGGCTTGGCTTCCATGTCACTTTATGGTGGACTTGTTCTCTTCAGCGGTTTCCTGCTCTACGACACACAGCGTTTGGTGCGTAAGGCCGAAATGTATCCACAATACGCCTATGCTCCCTTCGATCCCATTAATGCGTAAGTTTCAACTGAGATTATCTCTTGACCTTTTGTTTATAATTGAATTTAATTGCAGTTCAATGTCAATTTATATGGACGTCTTGAACATATTCATTCGAATTGCGACCATCATGAGCGGAAACCGTCGAAAGTAGTTAATTATTAAACGAATTGTGATGCAGTAAAACTAACTTATGCTTATACATATACAAAAATATTTAAATAAATCTATTATTGAGCCTATTTAGGCCATCAAATGTGCATAAATTATGGTGCCGTCTCTGATTATATCGCATTAAGCTCATTGCTGCCACTTTATCGTTATCGATTGCAATATTGCAACTTTTGTTGAAATTATTTGTGAAATTTGTTAATGCGCATCAGTGTGCGCTCTATTATTATACACTCTACTCATAATCACATGCTAATTGGAAATATATACATACATATATACCTTTAAAGTATATTAGTAAAACAAGGGATTTATATAAGAAACTATTGATGAATGATAAACTTGTATGTTTTTCTCAGTTGTTATGCCAAATCATTTGAGCAAATCTTATACGTATGATATCTTCTGTTTCTTTTATTCCTATATAAACATAAGTACATAAATTGAAACAGCTGCGCAAAACAATTTCCGCATTGATACGAAAAGGATAGAAAATTTCATCTCTTCACTCCAATTCTACAACGCGCCCTACGACGAGCTTAAGCCGGGATCCTGTGCTGTGGATCCTATGTTGATCATGTTAGATGCTAACTCCAACGTGCTTTACGAATTGCCCACTCATATACCCCTATGCAACTGCAGCGTTTCGTTCGCACACGCATACCTACTCACATATTAACATTCATGCATGCCAACTGCAGCGAGCGCCCCTCACTGCTCTTTCACTGATGTTCATCTGCTCACACATGTAGGCATACTTGCTACGTAACTGTTGTGGTCTCTCCCACTTGCGCTTACCGGCTTACACACACAAATATGCTTGCTGCAGCAAGCGTTGCCCACTGTGGATGCTAACTGCAACACACACATACAATTTTAGAGAAGACTCTTGCCTTACATTTGAAATTTTTATTGTTGTGCTTGAAACTCAATGATATATGTATGTACATGTATGTATGGTACATATGTATATTGTGCCACTGTAAGTGCGTCTTCTAATTTGAGCGTCCTTTCCTATCCAGCTTAAAAGCGCCATTTAAATGTGCAATAATATATTTGCAGAGGCACATTACCTACATGTGTAATATATAGAATTGAAATTGCAATGCAGTTGCGCTTATTTCTCACATCATCTGGTCACACAGTGTGAAACATCGTATAATCGCGTAACGTTGCGATAAACTATCGTAGCACAAAGCTTTTGCAGCAGTAAATCGTAGTAAACGTTGTAAATGTCGTCAGGACAATGTAGAATACGATTTGTGCAGACGTTAAAAGGTTTCGAGCATAAGATAATTGAAATTGAGAGATAAAGCCTAATTGGCTTTGCCAACAGTGTCAATAGTGTCACTAATATATAATAAAAAGCAATAGTTATTGTGACGAGTACTTGCACCCCAAACAACAAAAATATAAAAAAAAACTGAACGAACACAATTCTTGCATTTGTTAGTAGAACGTATAATTGAAAATATAAAATATTAAGCGAGATAAACGTGTTGCAGGTGCGAAGAACATATTCATCAGGCTGCAAATCACGGCTGACAACGGCAACTGCAACGGGTAAGAAGAGTGTCCACTCCACATGCATATACCGGCGTCTGGGCACCGGGGCCGCGCCCTTCGTCCTGCGCCGGTAAAACGATAATCGATTGTCGATAACAAGGGTCGATTGCACGATGAATTAAACATGATGAATTTATTGCAGCCAAAATTGCGCAGCCAACAGAAGCCCAGCAGCAGGATTCGTCTGAGATGGAGCGTCGTTATTTAAAGAATCCGTTTGCGGATTTCGTCGGCGGCGAGAATACACCATTTGCCAGCGACGAGGAGCACATTAAGACATTGATATGCACCTATGTGGATGCCATATTGGAGCACTGTCATCCCAATAGTGATGAGGAGGACAATCGCGGTGACTTGTATGTGGGCAATGCGGGCATTGCGTACATGTTCTGGAAACTACACAGCTGCGAGCAGACCCATGATCTCTATCCGGCATTGGAGCACGCCGCCGCCTTCATACGCAATGCCAAGGTGAATGCCAAACGCTACAAGAAGCGTTCCTCCGAACGCTATTCGTTTCTCTGCGGCAATGCTGGCATCTATGCCGTCTCGGCGGCCATCTCACAGGCCGCCAAGGACACCGAGGAGCTCTCCAATGATTTGGCCAACTTCAAGTCGGGCATACCATCCAGCAAGGAGTTCATGCACACCAAATACGGCTGCGATGAGGTGCTCGTCGGACGTGCCGGCTATCTATCCGGCTGCTATTGGCTCAACGATGTGCTGCCCGAGAAGAAGATCACCGACGATGATCTGGTGTCCATCTGCCAGCTGATCATCACCAGCGGACGTGAATACAGCAAACTGAACAATTCCCCATTGCCGCTAATGTATCAATACCATGGCACCGAGTACTTGGGCGCTGCCCATGGTCTTTGTGCCATCTTGCACATGCTGCTGGACAGTCCATGGTTCCGCACCGTGCCCATCTCGGCGCCAGCTGCCGAATTGCGTGACATTAAGCGATCGATTGATTTCTTTCTCGACCTGCAGGACAGTGAGGGCAACTTCCCAGTTGCTCTGGAGGATCTACGCTCGGGTAGGGATAAACGCTTGGTACACTGGTGCCATGGTGCTCCTGGCGCTGTTTACGTTATGGCCAAGGCCTATTTGATATTCAAGGAGGATAAATATCTAACCTCATTGCGTCGCGCCGCCGATCTGGTGTGGAAAAAGGGTTTCCTACGCAAGGGACCGGGCATCTGTCATGGTGTTGCCGGCAATGGTTACGTATTTCTCTTGCTGTTTCGCTTAACCAACGAAATGAAGTACCTGTATCGTGCGCACAAGTTCATGGAGCTGCTGACCAACTCGGAGTTTAAGCAGCGGGCTCGCGTGCCCGATCGTCCCCATAGTCTCTATGAGGGCGTCGCTGGAACTGTTTGCTTTCTGGTTGATCTGCTCGAGCCGGAGCAGGCACACTTTCCCTTCATGGATGTCTTTCACTAGAGAGAGAGCGCGAGAGAGAGAGAGAGAGAGAGTCATCCCACCACTCCAGTATCCAACATCCCCGCATCTATAACACTTTAATCATCCGTTGCGAATTTCAAAAGAAAAATAACTGAAATCAGGGAATTCTTAACAATTTTCTAGTCATTTCATTAATTTGTTATTTATCTTCTTTTGTTTTAGTAGTTTTCTTGTTGTCTATGTCGTCAGCTGGACAGATCTCAGACAGTAACACTCCCCCATCCACACACACACACACACACACACACTCCCTCGCACACCCTCCCACCCCTTCCCCGCTTAGGGCTATTAATCAATTGTGTGCGTGACGCCAATCACCGAACGCAGAATGTTATCATTCTCATATCAAAATTCTCTGTGCTTTAAGCTAAGCAATTAAATAATATATAAATTATAATAATACGCATATTCATATATACTATTTATATATATATATACATAAATATATATATATATATACAATACATACATATACAATATATATTTATATACAAATACTTACATATGTACTTGCAGAAAATTAACATACATACACACACACATAAATATACTGTGCTTTATACCTACGAGTAACTCCATTACGAGCTCCAAAATTCTATTGTCAATAAAGATTATAATATGAATATGCCAAGTGTTTACCCCATTCAAAAGTAGCGCCTTCTAACGGCAGCTATCGATATCGTTCAAGTATGCACATTAACAATTTAAATGCATCGATGCTTATTTGCAATTATCGATAGTGTAGAGGAGCAGATTTTAATTGAAATGATACGCCATCTATTGTCAAATATGAATAAGCATTGATTTTAAATGTTGCGCCTCCAATTGTCAATTGTTGATATTATAGTAGAACAGACTGTGGATACAATTGCACCGCGGCAATTATTGTGTTGTTAATTAAAAGACTTTGAATACAAACACAATTATCTCCGTACTCCGCAAATGTCTACATTGTAATACAAAAATGGTTTGAAGTGATACTGCAATTATCAATATTGTAATGAAATGAATGCAAATGCAAGATTAATTATGTATATTGTGGTAGAGTAAACTTTGAATTGAAAAGCAGCTTAACTTTGCAACTCGTGATATCGTAGTTATGAAGACGCTGAGTTCAACGGCAAATGTAAATTATCAAAATTTAAGTGGAGCAGGACGTGAATTCAAAGGCTGCGTCTAACTGCAATTACCGATATCGTAGTTATGGCGACGTTCATTTCAAATGCAAAGATCAATTATCGATATTGCAGTAGAGCAGAAAATGAATTCAAGTGCAATGCCGTCTTACCTACAGTCGTTAATCGTAGCTTTGTAGACTTTGAATGCAAATGCAATTATCGATATCGCTGGAATAAAGACTCGATAATGGAAACCTGTTCAATTATATATGCAGATCATTCGTCAAGTACTTACGTAAAAGTATCAATTAACAAGCGCGGAATTCGCAATACGCTTATCAATCTGTAAGATACGGCAGATAACAGCAATGCCGATAAGCTATAAGTAATTAAACCAATAAATCAAGCCCAAATATACGAGCTCCCCATTGAAGAAACGGCAAAACAACGCTAACAACTACAAATGCATTGGGTCCACTTATTGGTCTACGTTTTGGGAGGAGCTTGTCCAACTAGCCATAAATACTGATACATTGCAATCATAAATGTTTCAGTTAACGGGGTTTCCATCCATGGCCAAGTGACGATTCGCATTTCTTGCGATCGTAGTCAGTCACATTATTGCCAGCATTCGGATTAGGCACACCTACCGCACTTACCAAACTCAAGACCCAATCCACAAGATGGTCAAGTTGTCAAATGTTCATTGGACGCTCACGTTGCTCATCGTTGGCGCCGGTCTCCTGGAGGCAGCTGAGGACCGTTTTCCTTTATCCATAATACACATCAATGATTTCCATGCCAAGTAAGTCTCTAAAGTCATTGTGAATGTCATTAATATTGGCACTGTGCATGTCATTAGAATTATCATTTCCTTTGCTAAGCATTAGCATGAGCAATAATATTTATTTATAATTATCATTAATCATAAGCCTTAGCATCTCCACTATCAGTACAATTGATAATGATAATGATCATTGTTATTTTCATCATCGATTTTATCATTATCATTGTTATTGTTATTATCATTATCATTGAAATTGTCATTGTCATTGTCATTATTATCATTATCATTGAAATTGTCATTGTCATTGTCATTGTCATTGTCATTATCATTATCATTATCATTATCATTATCATTATCATTATCATTATCATTATCATTAGCATTAGCATTATCATTAGCATTAGCATTAGCATTAGCATTAGCATTAGCATTAGCATTAGCATTAGCATTAGCATTAGCATTAGCATTAGCATTAGCATTAGCATTAGCATTAGCATTAGCATTAGCATTAGCATTAGCATTAGCATTAGCATTATCATTATCATTATCATTATCATTATCATGATCATGATCATGATCATTATCATTATCATTATCATTATCATTATCATTATCATTATCATTATCATTATCATTATCATTATCATTATCATTATCATTATCATTATCATTATCATTATCATTATCATTATCATTATCATTATCATTATCATTATCATTATCATTATCATTATCATTATCATTATCATTATCATTATCATTATCATTAGCATTATCATTAGCATTAGCATTAGCATTAGCATTATCATTAGCATTACCATTTGCATTTGCATCTGCATTAGCATTAGCATTAGCATTAGCATTATCATTAGCATTTGCATCTGCATTAGCATTAGCATAAGCATTAGCATTAGCATTAGCATTAGCATTTGCATCTGCATTAGCATTAGCATTAGCATTAGCATTATCATTAGCATTAGCATTAGCATTATCATTAGCATTAGCATTAGCATTAGCATTAGCATTAGCATTAGCATTAGCATTAGCATAAGCATAAGCATTAGCATTAGCATTAGCATTAGCATTAGCATTAGCATTACCATTTGCATTTGCATCTGCATTAGCATTAGCATTAGCATTATCATTAGCATTAGCATTAGCATTAGCATTAGCATTAGCATTAGCATTAGCATTAGCATTAGCATTAGCATTAGCATTAGCATTAGCATTAGCATTAGCATTAGCATTAGCATTAGCATTAGCATTATCATTATCATTGCCATTATCATTAGCATTAGCATTAGCATTAGCATTGTCTTCATGTTTATTATTGTCATTGTCATTGTCATTGTCTTTGTCTTTGCCTTTGCCTTTGTCTTTGCCTTTGCCTCTGTCTTTGTCTTTGTTTTGTCTTTGTCATTGTCCTTCTCATTGCCTTCGTCATTGTCATTGTCATTGTGATTGTCATCATCTTTATTATTAGCATTAGCCATTACCATCATCATTACAATTAAACTTTTCGATATCATTGTCCGAATCACAGAGCCGTAATCAAATTTGTTTCCAGTCAAGTTTATAGTCGAAGTCATCGTCTGTGTTGGGTACAGTCGGAAGGTGGTGGAGAGGGGGGCAGAAGATACCATCGGACACGAGTTAAAGTAATCGCAGTGGGAGCCGTAAACAATCTTAATCATGTGGGGCGAGTTTATCAGCATATAAAGCATATTAAAGCACTTACCATGCCGATAAGCAGCTATCACCATGAGCACAGTCGCATGCCACAGGTTTCCAATGTCATCAGATTTGAACGAACCGATTTGATTGCCCCAACAGATACGAGCCGACGGACACGAGTGGAGGCATTTGCGATGAGGATGAGGAATGCATTGGTGGCTATGCACGCACCGTGTACACGGTGAGGCGTCTGCTGGAGGAGCAAAAGGATACGAATCCCATTTACATCAATGCCGGCGACAGTTTCCAGGGCACACTCTGGTACAACATTGGCCGCTGGAATGTCACCCAGGAGTTTCTCAATCTCTTGCCCGCCGATGCGATGGTAAGTTCGCCCGATGCCACCTCGATGCTCCCAGCTCAGATCTCATCCCTATTGCAGACGCTGGGCAACCATGAGTTCGATCATGGCGTCGAAGGTGTTGTGCCCTTCCTGCGGACGGTCAAGACGAGCATGCTGGTCGCCAACATGGACTGTGCCCACGAGCCCCTCATGGACGGGCTCTACGAGAAGTCAGAGATCATTGAGCGAAGCGGTCGCAAGATTGGACTCATTGGCGTCATACTGGAGACAACCGATGTAAGTTGGAGCAACACGTTGCACATGAGAAGCCACTACGAACTCTGCTTGTACTTTAGAATCTGGCCAACACGGGCAAACTGATCTTCCGCAATGAAAGCGACGCCATTCGCGAGGAGGCGGCACTCTTGAAGAGAGGGGGCGCAAACATCATCATTGTGATCTCCCACTGTGGCTACGAGGTGGATAAGGAAATTGCCAGAGTTGCTGGCGATGTGGTCGATGTCATTGTTGGCTCCCATTCGCACACCTTCCTCTACACGGGTGACGCACCCGGTCCGGATAAGCCCAGGGGCGAATATCCCACCCAGGTGATCCACAGCAGCGGTCATCGGGTGCTCATCGTCCAGGCGGGCGCCTATGCCAAGTACGTGGGCAACCTAACCGTCTACTTCGATGCCAACGGCGATGTTGTCGACTTTGAAGGCGCCCCCCTCTACATGAGTGCCGATGTGCCACAGGGTAAGTCCCCCGTAATACTTTCGATGCCATTAAGATAGATAGAACTAGCTTATTTACAAAGAGGAAGTCGTCCCTGCAACTGTAGATAGATAGAAAACCGTCGTAGGAAACTGCGTTTAGATATTTCCTATCTTTTATAGGGGCAATCAAGTAGGAAGAAGCGCATAATTGAGTTGATTTATGGTTACATGTGAACTTTGCTAGCTAAGAAAACTTAAGAGAACCCTTCCTAGTCGTTACATGAAAATACGAGTGGAACTGGAATGATTCAGGAAGATCTTTCGCAGCCACAATAGGCAGACTTAGGAAGATCATTCCTTGCTTTCAAGAGAAGTTGCGATTGAATCCTTCCTAGTTGTTACAGGAAAACAGAAGTGAATAGGAAGATTCAAGTAGATCTTTCCTGGCTATCAAAGGATTTCTAATCGACTGGACCATTCCTAATTGGCATAGCAAGATTCAAGAAGATCTTAGCTCTCTGTCACTGGCAGGTCCAAGTAGATCTTGTACGGTTTCCTGCTATAGGAAGCAGCATATGAAAGTTAAGTTGGTAACTGCCTTAGAACCTTAGATGTAGGACCCTAGAGCTGTCATAGGAGAGAAAAGTAGCTGTCAGCTTGCGCGCAACGAAAGTCAGAAGCAAGAGGAATGATTGCGCAAAGGAGGGAAACAGGAAGCTTCGCTTTTAGCTAGGATCAGCTTGCTTAATCTTGCAATAGCCTTCCGAGTCAACTCCTCAACTCCTAATCCTCCCGCAGACGAAGAAGTCGTGAAGGCAATGCTACCCTGGCAGGAGATCATCGATGAGACGGGCAAGGTGGTTGTCGGACGCAGTGTGGTCGATCTCACGAAGTCCGATTGCAGTGATCGGGAATGCAATCTGGGCAACTTCTTCTGTGACGCAATGGTGCATTCGGTAAGCGGCTTGAGTGCCTCCCAACTTGAACGCTGCTTAGCCTAAACGGAGTTCCTCTTGCAGTTCACGGGATTGACACCCTTTGATCAGACTGCCTGGACGAATGTCTCCATTGGATTAGCGGCCACGGGTGGACTGCGAACGCCTCTCTATCGGGGCAGTAAGTGGCACCACAGGGCGAGCAAGAGAACTCAGTCGAGACTAAGCAACACTCTTTTCCAGATCTCACCTATGCGCACATGATCAGCATGTCGCCGTTTACGAACAAGCTGACGGCATTCAATCTGCCGGGTGCGAAGATTGTGGAGGCCTTGGAGTTTGCCGTGAGCAAGATCAATCTGCCGGAGGGGGTGACAAGCTCATACATTATGCTGCAAGTGTCCGGCTTGAAGATCACCTATGACTACACCAAGCCCATCAACTCCAGAGTCATCTCGGTGCTCGTCCGCTGCGCCGACTGTCCTGTGCCGCTCTATGAGCCCCTGGAGGACAACAAAGTGTATCGCGTTGCCGCTCCCGACTTCCTGCAAGGCGGTGGCGATGGTTTCTCCATGCTCACCGAAGGCACCGACCTCCAGTAAGTCCCCCTCACCCTACTTCCCCACCCAGCCCGCACCGCTTACCCAATGCTTTACTTCCCATTGCAGATTCAGCGTCACGGACGTGGATGCCCTCATCTCCTATGCCGGCAACACCAATCCCATCTACACGGGTGTCGAGGGACGCATCACTGTCCTCAACTGAGCACCCCCTCCCCTCCCCTCCCCAGCACAGTCCCACTTCGTCTTATTATCTTATCTATAATTTGTTTTTTTTTTTGTATTCTTTAAATAAATATTGTACGACTAAGCAAGTGATTCTCTTAGCTTCTCTTGTGGGATTAGCTTTCTTAGATTCTTCTTCTTTAACTTTCCTGAGAAAGAACCTTCCTGAATTTCCTTTTCCTCCTTTCTTTTCTATCTATCTATCTATCTATATATATATATATATCTCTATCTATCTATCTATCTATCTATCCTCTTATCCATCTATCCACCTATCTATCCATCTATCTATCTTTCGATCTACCTAGATGAGATCGTTCTCTTAGCGCTGAGACCTTGGCAGGCAGAGCTGGAGGAGCAATCGAATCGCCTTGTGGCCACAAGTCGAGTTCCCTTGCAGCAGGCGGAGTGTTCCAGAGGGGAATGCAATTTGGGCAATCTTTATACGGATGCCATGCTCCATGCCGTTCGTATCAAGCGAATCCATACACAAATCCCATGATTCCAATTCCTAATCCTTGTAGTTTGTCAAGGACTCAGCGCCAACGTCGTCCAATTGGAGCAATGTGACAATCGCCTTGACCAGCCAGGGGAACTTTCGCGTGCCCATTCCAGCTGGTGGTAAGTGAAGATCAGCATCAGGCTTCTCTTTGCATATAGACTCAGTAAAGCTCCAACTTGCATTGGTCAGACATCAGCTATAAGCAATTGGTGGCCATGTGTCCCTGGGAGAATCGCTTGTTTGCCTTGAGTTTGCGGGGGGAGCATCTGTGGCAGCTGCTGGAGGATAGTGTGGCCGCTATGAATGCGAGTTCATCTGCTCCGGCATCCAAAAGGTTCCTTCAAGTGTCTGGACTTCGCATCGTCTACAACTTAAGGTCGAAGCCGGGACAGCGAATTGTTAGTCTAACGGCGCGTTGTGCCTATTGCGCTGTACCGCAGTACGAGCCATTGCAGCTGGACCAGGATTATCGTCTGGTGGTCATGGAGTACCTGGCGAATGGCAAAAACGGATTCGATTTGATAAGCAATCATGCAAAGGAACTTGAGTGAGTAAATCTGCTAATAACAGCGTATGCTCTGTATTAATTTGAGTTTGCAGATTGGGACCTTTTGATTTAGACGCTTTAATGGACTACATGGGCGTGGTTGCACCTATTACTGTCGGGTTGGAGCAAAGAATACAATTTGTAAATACTTAATGCGTTCAGTTGAAATTCAAATAAAACGCCGATACACATCGAAATAATCGAATGCTGTTATCGAGCTATCGCATAAACACTTGTGATTTGACTTGACACTTGGTACTTTGGTTAGTTTAGTTTCAAAATGGTATTAATATATATTAATACCAAATTATGAATAAAATAAAAAAATTAAATTACCATTTATAAAATTGGCATTTTTTTTCATTTTAATTTGAATCTTTTTTGCCAAGTGTGGCAACCATGCGGATGGCACATCATATTCTTTTTGGTATTTTCGGCCTTACCGACTGCTGTCACATTAAGCGCTTCACTCATTCAAAAGTCTTGTTAAGGTTAGGAGTCCGCCTGCGGCACATTTCGAGCAAGTGAGCTTGTTAATTTACATCAAGTTAAATCAAGTCAAATACATTTTCCGTTCACAACTGTTCTAATCAATCAAACGCAGCAGCAAAGTAAGTAAATTCTTGCATATTTATAACACACCTACATTTAAATCAGTCGCGTGTGGTACAAAATTGCATTATCATTGTTATGAGTGTGTGTGTGAGTGTCTTCTTGTGTTATATAAGATTGCCGGCTAAGCGAGCGGCAAACATGTTTCTAGAACTTTCCTGCCCAAATCTTTAATAGATTCAATTAAGCGTATGCAAGTTAATTCAGTGCACATAAGGGCTCCGAAAATCTCACATTCAAACAAATTAGTTGATTTTTTATTTCAAATTGAATTCGCTCTCTCACACACACTCACGCACACATGCACAAACATATGCACTCACGTAACAGCGAACGCACATGTTTTTTTCCAATTCGACTTTTCTTTGCCTGGCGCCGGTTGAATTGTGCGTCGATTTCACAATTTCCATGTGAGAAAGTTGCATATTTGCCAAGTGGGAAATTTGAATTTGATGTTTCAAATATATTTCATAACAAGTCGCATATATTGTATCGCTCTCACACACACACACACTCACACAGGCATGCGAACATATGTGCCTGTGCTTGTTTGTGGGTGGAGGGGGGATGGGGGGCGCGATTACATAAATGATTTGTTCTGGAATAATTGCTCTCACTTTCGCGTTATCGATGAACCGATTTAATGAGGTAAACAGAAGCTGAAGAGCGCTAGAGATGGTGCATGTGTAGTTGTGAATTAAGAGTTGTTCGATGCGAGGGGCGGGGAGGGGAGGCAGCACGTGTTTTGATAACGTTTTCAATTGGATTTTTGTTGACCTGTCGCCGCCTTTGCTTGCAGATGTTCCGCTTACCAGTTTCACTTGCACGCACCTCCATCAGCCGCCAGCTGGCGATGCGCACCTACGCAAAGGATGTCAAATTCGGACCCGAGGTGCGCGCCATGATGCTGCAGGGTGTCGATGTGCTGGCCGATGCCGTGGCCGTCACCATGGGTCCAAAGGGTCGCAATGTTATCATTGAGCAGTCGTGGGGCTCGCCAAAGATCACCAAGGATGGCGTCACAGTCGCCAAGTCCATTGAGCTGAAGGATAAGTTCCAGAACATTGGTGCCAAGCTCGTCCAGGATGTGGCCAACAATACAAACGAGGAGGCCGGCGATGGCACCACCACAGCCACCGTTCTGGCACGTGCCATTGCCAAGGAGGGCTTCGAGAAGATCTCCAAGGGCGCCAATCCCGTCGAGATTCGTCGCGGCGTCATGCTCGCCGTGGACACCGTCAAGGACAACCTGAAGGCCATGTCGCGCACCGTGAAGACACCCGAGGAGATCGCCCAGGTGGCAACCATTTCGGCCAACGGTGACCAGGCCATTGGCAAACTGATCAGCGATGCCATGAAGAAGGTCGGACGCGATGGCGTCATCACCGTCAAGGACGGCAAGACGCTGACCGATGAGCTGGAGGTGATTGAGGGCATGAAGTTCGATCGTGGCTACATTTCGCCCTACTTCATCAACTCGTCGAAGGGCGCCAAGGTTGAGTTCCAGGATGCCCTCCTGCTGCTCTCCGAGAAGAAGATCTCCTCCGTGCAGACCATCATTCCCGCCCTGGAGCTGGCCAACGCTCAGCGCAAGCCACTCGTCATCATCGCCGAGGACATCGATGGTGAGGCGCTCAGCACTCTGGTGGTGAATCGCCTCAAGATCGGCCTCCAGGTGGCCGCCGTTAAGGCGCCTGGCTTTGGCGACAATCGCAAGTCCACCCTCACCGACATGGCCATCGCCTCCGGGGGCATTGTGTTTGGCGACGATGCCGATCTCGTTAAATTGGAGGATGTGAAGATCAGCGATCTGGGACAGGTTGGCGAGGTGGTCATCACCAAGGATGACACACTGCTGCTGAAGGGCAAGGGCAAGAAGGATGATGTGCAGCGTCGCGTCGATCAGATCAAGGAGCAGATTACGGACACCACCTCCGAGTACGAGAAGGAGAAGCTCCAGGAGCGTCTGGCTCGTCTCGCCTCCGGCGTTGCCCTGCTCCGCGTCGGCGGCTCCAGCGAGGTGGAGGTCAATGAGAAGAAGGATCGTGTCCACGATGCCCTCAACGCCACACGCGCTGCCGTCGAAGAGGGCATCGTTCCCGGCGGTGGCACCGCTCTGCTGCGTTGCATCGAGAAATTGGATGGCGTTGCCACCCAGAACGAGGATCAGGTCCGCATATATACACTCCTAATCTCTCCCCACTAACCTCTCGCTCTGTCTCCATCGTGCAGAACCTCGGCGTGGACATTGTGCGTCGTGCCTCTGCGCATGCCATGCATGACCATCGCCAAGAATGCGGGCGTCGATGGCGCCATGGTTGTGGCCAAGGTGGAGACCCAAACCGGCGACTATGGCTACGATGCGCTGAAGGGCGAATACGGCAATCTGATTGAGAAGGGCATCATCGATCCCACCAAGGTGGTGCGCACCGCCATCACCGATGCCGCTGGCGTTGCCTCGCTGCTGACCACCGCTGAGGCTGTTGTCACCGAGATACCCAAGGAGGAGGCTGCTCCTGGCATGGGCGGCATGGGTGGCATGGGAGGCATGGGCGGTATGGGTGGTATGGGCGGCATGATGTAAGCTCCCCTCCCCCTCTTAAACACCATTACAATCCCACATATGTTTAAGCCCATGATGCACTGCGTCATCAGCGTATGCGTCTGCTGCAGGAACAGCAACCACAACCCCAATCCCGCGCAAGTCCACCTACATTCTCTTCCATTTGGCGCAACCATCCAGCTGCACATCTAAACACACTCGCATCTGGCTTTCGTTCCTGCTCGCATCTCTCCAGGATCGAGGATCGGGCATCGAGGCTGAGCAGTTGCCGAGCTCTTGTTTCGCATTTATTCCTTTCTGAACAATTTCACACACTTGTCGCTGGCTGTGCGCTTGCCCTGAGGATTGCCTGCTGTTCCTGCTCCAGCAGCCTACCCCCTCCCTCCCACACACACACACACAAACACACACACCCCCCTCTCTGGCATACGCTGGCGTCTGTGCATCGTGTTCAACGTTTCTTTTTTTTAACTATTCCTTAATTCTATTTTTACATGTTATATATGTAAATGCAAAGAAGAAGAAGAAGTACCGTTAGTTGTAAAATAATAAAAATAAAATTTAAAAAGAAATTCAATCAACAGTTTTACATGCGCAAGAGCGAGACAGAGACAGAGAGTCGCGAAATAAGTAAATTAAGCAACTGCAGAAGAGAGAGAGAGAGAGATGGCTGGAGGGGTAGAAAGAGAGAGAAGAAACAGATTGAAACGGGAGAAAAATGATTAACAATTAAATATTTAATATTTATTTATAAAAAAAAACATTTAATGAACTGCCATGCTGCTTGCACAAGAGTGAGGGAGAGAGAGATAGACATAGAAATATAGAAAGGAAAAGAGAGAACAACACGCGAAGAATTCCACTAAATGCTTGCAAAACAAGAAGCGGTAGAGTCGAGTGCACGCGACTCTTTAATACCCTGCAGAGTTCTCTATAGTTAAAGTATTTTGTATTGCTGAACTGAAATGTCAATTGATGTAACTGTAACGAAGTGACGTAGCACTCAGCTTGTGATCGTTGCCGCTATGAGCAGGCAATGCAATACACACATATCTATGTCTCGCTCGCACACTCGCTGGCCCAGCAAAGCGTTGCCAAGCAAAGCTCCACACTCTCTTCATTCTTTTCCCTATAACTTTCCTATTTCTGGACCGATCTATGTGAAACTTGCACATGTGTTTCAGAAGAGTTGTCTTTAGACACGTGTTAAGTTACAAGTGTGTACGTTCAGAAATACAGGGTATAATTAGCTGGGAAATAGACGGAGGCTCAAAGCTAATAAAACCCTCTACAGAGTATGCGTAGAAAGAAGAAGAAAGAGAGCATGAAAGAGACAGTAAATAGAAGAAAGCAAGAGCTAAACTTGTTTGTTTAAAGTAGAGTGTTAGTGCAGATAGAAAGAGATAGATAGAATAAAGGTAACAGAAGAATTCGACTAATAGAAGAAAGCTAACAGCTAGACAGGAAATATGCGGAAATTTGGAATGAATTGAATTTGAAATTCAGGAAAACGAAATGCGAAATCAAAGCTGACAAAGCTGAGTATGCCAGAAAGAGATAAAAGATGCGTTGAAAAGGATGAAAAGAATGGAGAAGAATTGTCTCGGTAGAAAGACACCTCCGCTTAGTAGTTATTATCGGAAAACTGTTGAAAAGAATATAGAGTTTAAGTTGAATAAAAGTGAAGAGAAGAGTGAGGAAAGTTAAGCAAGCAGAAGTTAAAGTCTCAAAGAAACAGTAGAGAGTCTACAGAGAAGAATTGAAGAGTTACGAAAGCAAGAGTAATGAGATCAGTGAGAAGGAAGAGTGATGTTTGCAGGAGCAAAGAGAAAGAGTTGAGATTCTTCAGAGAAATATGCGAATGGGAAGAGTAAAGATAGAAAGCCAATTCTACAGAGCAGAAGACAAGAGTTACAAGCGGAAGACTTAAGAGAAGAAGAGGATAGAGTTGAATATGAAGGGAGAAGAAATTAGAAAAAGTGATGATTGAATTGTTATCACATAACAGAAGAGATTCTACAAAGATGCTTCTCATTACTGAGAAGAGTTGTGATAAAAAAAAGTTGAGAATCTTCAGAGTCAAAGGAATGAGTGATGCAAAAGAGAAAAGTGAAGATATAACAGAGCGAAATCTACAGAGCAGAGAGAAGAGTTACAATCGGAAGACTTCAGAGAAGAAGAGGAGAGAGTTGAAGTAGAATAAGAATAATTAGAAGAGAAGAAATTTAAAAGGAAAGAGAGAGGCGATTCTACAGAGATACTTCTCACTACTGAGATTCTGATTCTACAGATATGCTTCTCTCTCTTCTGAGAAGACATATGATAGAAAGAGTAACTAGAACTAGAGTAACTAGATAGAAAGAGCAACACCTCAGATTGAAAGGGAGGAGAGATGCCAAAGGGAAGAGTGGAGATAGAACAGAGCAGAGAGAAGAGTTACAGTCGGAAAGAGTTACAATCGGAAAGAGTAACAATAGGAAGACTTCAGAGAAGAAGAGGAAAGAGTTGAAGTAGAATAAAAATAATTAGAAGAGAGAATAAATTTGAAAGGAAAGAGAGATGATAGACTAATTCAAATATAACAGAGGCGATTCTACAGAGATACTTCCCCCTACTTTCTGATTCTACGGAGATGCTTCTCTCTCTTCTAAGAAGACTTATAATGGAAAGAGTAAGAGAAAGAGTAGCAACTCCTCAGATTGAAAGGGGAGAGAGAAAGTAGAGATGCCAAAGGGAAGAGTGGAGATAGAACAGAGCAGAGAGAAGAGTTACAGTCGGAAAAAGTTACAATCGGAAAGAGTAACAATCGGAAGACTTCAGAGAAGACTTCAGAGGAGGGAACAATGCGATTCTTGCAGATTGAATTGATGCAGTTTAGTGACAAACCAAGTTGGAGGTACAAAGTTAATTTATACAGCTTAGACTAATTATAAATCGTTGTGCTTAAGACTAGGGGCTAAGGAGAGAGGGAAAGTTGGCGGAGGAGGAGGAGAAGTTGATGGGAATCGGGAGGTAACAGAGCTAATAGAGTTCGGCCTTTTGCATAACCGCCTCGACCAGCACTTTGAAGGCATCCTCGATCATGGCGATGTGCAGCTGGGCATCGCGATAGGAGCAGAGCTTGGCGCTCTCGGTGAGGGGCATCTGCATGGTGGTGACGCCCAGGGATGATTGCGAGTGGAGGCTGCGGCCGGTGTTCATCAGGATGTTGACGCAGTCGTCGGCCAGGATGGGGAACGTTTCAACGAAGCGGACCATCGAGGGCAGCACGTGCTTGAGGAACTTGCACTTGGCGGATGAGGTGAGCAGCGAGAGGGTCGTCTGGATGACATTCAGGCAGAACTTAGAGACGCCGAGACTCTTGGGTATCGAGTAGTTCAACACCAGATGCGAGGTCAGATCAATTGTGAAGATCTGCTTATCCATTTCGGTGACATTCAGGAACTCGTGCACGAAATCAATGCAGATGTGCATCGATGGAACGCTGGCGACGATCATCGGTATGACGGACTTGGGGTACGTCTGGAAGTGCACCAGTTTGGCCAGCGATGGCTCTGTGATGAACGCCTGGTGCACGTAGCTGCCGATGATCCCCTGGATCTCCCGCAACTCCAGCATGGCCACACGACTCTCCGACTTGCCCTCCATGAACTCCAACACCTCGAGCAGTATGTGAACGGCGGCGCTCTCCTGCGATGCTATCAGCGTCGTCTTCAGCTCCTCCCGATCCGCGTCCGTCTGCACGAGCCCATTCTTGTCCAGCACCTGCTTCTGCTGCATGTGCACGTTGAGGCACGTCTTGGAGGCGGCCAGGCTGCCCTTCAGTATCCTCAGCATGATGACGAGCATGTAAGGTGAGCAGAAGACCTGGCGCGGACACCTGCAAGGTAGAGGAGGCAAGGGAGAGGCGTTAGATGCGTTGGATCCCATCGTCAACTCAACAATCACTTCATGAACTACTAAGTCAACTAATTCTCTTTCTCAATCTAATGAATCCCTGCAAGATCCCGATGAACTCTTCAAGATCACAAGATCTGCAAGATCACTTCAAGATCTTCAAGATCTTCAAGATCTCTTCAAGATTTCAGCGATTCCTTCAAGATCTCGTGAATCTCTTCGAGATCTCAGCAATTCCTTCAAGATCTTTAGAGGATCTCATCGCTCTCCGCAAGGATTTCCTCAAGATGCCCTAAAGATCTTTATGGGATTTCATTGATCTCTTCAAGATCTTTTCGATCGAAGCAAAGATCCCTTCAGGATTCTTTCAAGATCTTTAGAGGATATCTTCGAATTCTTAAAGATCATCGACCTCTGCAAGGATTTCCTCAAGATTCCCTAAAGACCTTTATGGGATTTCATCGATCTCTTCAAGAACTTTGCAAGATCTCATCGATTTCTTCAAGATCGTTTCGATATCCTTAAGATCTTTCGATCGAAGCAAAGATCCCTTCAGGATCGCCGAGATCTCTTTAATATCTAATAGATCTCTTCAAGATTTCATCGATCCGCTCAAGATCACTTCAGTATCTAATGGAGATCTTCAAGATTTCCTCGATATCTTTGAGATCTCCACGATTCCGTCAAGATCTCTACGATCTCCCTTCGGAATCCTAATAAGATCCCAACGATCTCTTGAAGATCTCCACGATCTCCACGATTTCTTGACGATCTGCAAGACCTCTTAAAGACTTTCACGATCTCTTGAAGATCCCAACAAACCCTTGAAGATCTTCACGATCTCTTGAAGATCTCCACGATATCTTGAAGATCTTCTCGATCTCTTGAAGATCTCCACGATATCTTGAAGATCTCCACGATCTCTTGAAGATCTCCACGATCTCTTGAAGATCTCCACGATCTCTTGAAGATGCCAACAACCTCTTGAAGACCTCTACGATATCTTAAAGTTCTCCACGATCTCTGGAGGATCCCCAATCTTCTCTCTTCAATCGGCTCAAGAACGCCCCTCGTGGTACTTACGCCAGGACATCCATGGGCTCCAGCAGACTCTCGTTGGCAAAGGTGCGTCTATGGAGGGAGTCCGAGCTGTTGGTGATCGCCCGCAAGGACATGATCCAGAAGGTGGTGGGCAGCACAGCGTTGAGGCGCAGCCACAGATCGTTGTAGAGATCCTTGACAAACCGTGGCACATCCTTGTCGAAGACATGCGGCAGATGCTTGACCAATTGGTGGGCATATTGGGCCAAGGACTCGGGCGGCAACTGGAGCAGATGCTTGAAGATGCGTATGGCCAGGTGAGGCTTCAACTTGACGGTCTCCAGGGCGCTGCTCAGCAGCTCCGGCTTCAGCACGTATTTGCTGGGACTGGAGCACGCCGAGAACGACAACGAGGAGGAGGAACTCATGCTGGAGCTAACCAGATAGTGCTCCTCCAGCCAATCGTCGACCATGCTGAGATGCGGATAATTGGAGATGATTAGACGCAACAGCGGATGGAAGAGCGACAGATAATCGTTGTGATACTGATGGGCCTTCTGCACCAGATACTTGAGGGGTAAGCCGCTCAAGAAATTGTTGGAGTACTCCTTCTGCTTGCGGCCGCCCAACGCGCTCAGGTTCATCAGCCGCGTGTCCTCGTAGAGCATCAGGTAGTAGATCATCAGCAGCTGGGCGGTGAGCGGACAAGTGACCTCCACCTGGGCGAGCTCATCGCTCTCCGCCAGCGGCTGCTGTTCCCCCGCAAAGAAGGTCAGCGGCGAGGTGCGAAAGACATGAAGGATCTCCAGCTCTGTGAACGGCCGATGCATGTGATCGATGCTAATCTTGCCCGTGGGATTCGGTATGATCAGCGTGTTGACGAACACCTCGACCAAGGCGGGCATCACCGGATGCACCGGCCGCACCGAGCTGCATATCTGCTTGAAGATCCACGACTTGATCGGCACCTTGTGCTTGAGGAAGGTGCGCGACTTGAGCAGCTGATGAATGCAGTGCACCGGCAGATAGCCCGGTATGGTGCCATTCAAGTGCGGCGTCACTGGCACCCGCACCGCATGCAGGGCCACCACCTGCTCGGTGAACAGATCCTGGGTGAACAACTGCTTAATCCGGTTCGTGCTGTTCGGCCGGATGGGTATCTTCATGGCCAGCGTGGAGCAGACCATCTCGCTGATTGCCGTTATCTGATTGCTGTGGAAGTGTATGGCCAGCAGCAGGAGCATCTCGCCGAGCGAGCTGCTCGTCCCGGAGCGCTTGCAGAAGAACGCATCCTCACGGATGAGCCACTGCAGCCACTCGACGGCCTTGTTCTCCAGCGGAATGGTGGACACCAGCGAGGGGCAGGCAATGAGCATGCACAAGGCGAGCGTTACGAACCGCACGCCCGATGCCGTTGCCTGTGGACAGCTGGTGACCAGCTGGGACAGCGCATTGATCTCGTCATCGTTGAACTTGAGGCCTCCGATGCCGCGCAGGGCGCAGTAGAGTCGCAGGAGCACAGCGCCCTGCAGGTTGAAGTCCTTCAGCTCGGAGGCATTGCTGGTGATCTTCACAATCTTCTGCAGCAGCTCCACACGCACCAGATTCAGTGCATCCCCCTTGCGCTTCTGACTTGTCCGAATGTACAGCGCGAACCAGGAGCGCAGATTCTGATCGTTGCCCAGCAGCAGGCCCGTGAGAAAGGCAATCTAGTGTTGTAGTGGAAGAAAGGCTTTAATCTGGGCACGCCACTAACTGACCGCAATCCTTACCAGATCATCCGGATGCTTCAGCGCCAACTTGAGCATAAACGACGGCACCTTCATCATGTCCACGCACATGGAGCGATTGGCCAGCGCCTGGGAGGGGTTCATCTCGCTGAGGGACATCAGCAGCATGAGACGCTGCTTCCCATCCGTGCCGTCCTCGTCGCAATTGGCAATCACATGGGAGACCACATCCCGATAGCAATCGGGAAAATTTGCAACCAAGGCACAAACGATGCGATGCCCATTGGGCACCTGGACCAGGGCATCGGTTAGCTCCAGTATGTTGAGCAGGGAGGGCAGCTCGGCAAGTGCAATGCACAATATGTCCACCACCTCCTCCAGATAGATGCCATCATCCAAGATTTCTGAATGCGTTGGCACCGTTGCTGTTGGACTTGCGCTTGCGGCGGGTTTCGTTTCCCCATTCGCGGCATTGGCGGTAACCTGCTGCTGCAAATTGAAGATCTCGGAGAGCACCACACGCACCTTGCGTGCGACATCCGCTCGCTCGAATCCCAGCGCAATGCCCGACTGCAGACCGTACTCGGGCTGCTGGGAGTCGAAGAAGCCGACGGTTGAGTTCTTTTGCCGCGTCTGCAGCTCCTTCTTCAGATCGTTCTCCAGCTCATGGTAGTTGACCTGCAGATAGGACACAATGCTGTTCACCACCTCGATGCCAATGAGCACGGCGAGAATTTGTTTGCGCGACTCCATCGATGTCTCTGTGTTGTCCAGCGGCGAGAGCAGGCTCATACGCACCAGCGACGGCAACACCGGTCTTATCTCATTCTCCGGATAGCCGGCAAGTGATGTTATGTCCAGCGTTTGCATTGCGGCAAAAACTCGCGCCGTCACGTCGTACATTTTGACCGGCATTGTTGCTGATATGATTGTACAGGCGGGCAGCGGCCCGCACTCAGATTAACCTGTTGCCAAATCAATGTCAAACTCGTATTTTGGCCAGCAATAGTCAATCCGTTGGATGCGCATTCGCATCACAGTTCTGAATCCAACCCAAAAATCCCTCAGTGGCCTGCTATCGGCATCGATACCAAGCATGCATATATTTACATATATACGTATATCGATGAATTGCACTCAATTCGGTATTATTTAGCGCCAAAGTTAAATGCTATACCATTAAACACTCATAAACACACGCATTTCATTGTAGTTGATTATGTAAATGCATAAAATATTTATTGTCATTTTATTACTATATATATAACAGCAGTTTTTTCATGCGTCCCACAGCCGGCTTGCACTTTTATAGGTATCATGCGAATATTAAGAGAGAATAGGTAGGCCTGCCAACTCGCTGGTCATACATCGCGTGAGTTTTAATTGCTTGAACGTAATCGGTGTATCGATGTTTCGATGTTTTTTCTTTTTTTTTTACTGATACATACATTTTCCATTCGTATTCAGCAGTCACTTTTTTTTTACTCGCAAGTGTAGTTCGACCGCAAAGAATAAATGTGAATAAAAATAAAAATAACGTGAAGAATCTTTGTGAATTGTATGTTTTATGAATCAATTAGGGAAAATTGAACAGCAAGTTTGCCGAGTAGGTAAGTGAAAGTTGGCAAAGTGCAGTGAAAACAGGCGGCAAAAAGAAAATTAAACGTCGGGAAAAATACATAGACCAACGCCCTAGTGTCAGTGCTCAGTTCACAGTGTATGGAGCCAAAAAAAAAAGTATCTCAAAATCGAAATGTGGGACAGTCGCAAGTCAGTTGATTCCAGCAGAGTGTAACTCTATTAAATAACAAATAAACTGGCAAAGATATATGATCCATGTACAATATATACTATGCATGCACAAATCTACATACTATATACATTCATCATACATATGCATACATATATACATACATGCGTACATACATAATAAAAACATCATCGATTAAAATTGCCTGCCCCCGACTTCGACTATCGCAGTCGCAGTCACAGTACGTTCCGTTCGCTGCTGGCGTTGATGACATCATTCGGTGTTTTTCAGTTCGTTTAGTATGAGAGATGTGAGAGCACATAGCGTAGAGTCGTGTCGTGTCGAGTGTAGAGTGGTGTGTGCTTGTGCTCTGTGCTTATTACGCCTATGCCGTTACTGGGCTGCGTATCGAATTGGATGACTAGTACAAGTATGAATACGGATACAAATACAAATACAAATTCAAATACGAGTGCTAAATTAAATTCTAATTTTTTGTTTCATTAATTAATTATTGCATCAAGTTGTGAATCAAATGAACCAAAACTGAAGTTGAAATTGAAATTGAAGCCAAAACAAAAATGTGACACACTATGCGTGCAAAATGATTAAGAAATAAAGCAGCGGCAAATGAAAGAAGAGAATATAATGAAATACTTGCGTCAGAACTAAAGAAATGAAGAAAAGTGCGATAAAAGACAATATTTAATCGAGATATACATAACATATACATATGTTTTTTTTAATCGTATACAAATACACACAAACACAAGCATACGCACAATATCTATCACTCGCTCTCTCTTTCCTTCGCATTTCTCTTTTTTTTTTCATTCATTCACACACGCATATTTAGATGCAATGCACTTTGAAATACAGTTACGTGCATACAAACACACACGCACACGCCCCATGTAAAAATAGGAAATCCTTCCAAGAGGTCACGAGTTGAATTGAAGTTGTTTATCGATACACGGGAATGAATGGGTGGAAAAGAACGAAAACTCAACTCTGTGTGAGTGATGTGTGTGTGTGTGTATTGCACTTGTCCATATTTGAAATACACACATACGTGTATGTGTTGCTTGCATATGTATAAATATATATATATATATATAGATATGTATATGTGTGTGTGTAATGAGTTTTGGCTGTGAGGCCCACCTTGTTTATTAGTGCCGCCGACAGGCCAAAAAGAAACATGACAAATCAACGGCCATAACTCAAATTGTACAGTTGTAAGGTAATAAGCACGTACTGATGATGTAGCTACAAGCACATATACAAGCATACGTATGTATGTCGAGTGTGCTGTGTGTGTGTGTATGTGTGGAGAAGCCTCAAAGTTATTTGAGCGATTGTTTGTTAAAACAAAAAATAAATTACTTTAGCGCTGCCCCGAAACTGGTTTTCCATATATACTATACACAAACAAATACAATGTAAAGCAACGCAATATAAAAAAATTGTGTTATTTTCTCGTCGTCGTTTTGTTGTTGCTGTTGTTGTTGTATTTGGAGTTTTCACTTCGGTGGTGGTTTGCATTGAGAATTAGTTTACTTAAAATGATGTTGCTGCCCTGGTTAATTGAACGACAATTGCACAACTTGAAGTTGGCCCCAAGAAGCCGCGCCTCGCGCTAATCAAATCAATGTGATGAACTCACTTTTAACAAGATCAACACGCATACATGTGTACATGTGTTCATTTGTATATACAGATACGCATACAAACATACATACATTCATACATGTTTGTATGGCATGCAATCATAATTGCAAAGTTTGCCTGAGCTGAGTTCAAAACCTACCCCATTTATTTAGACTGTGGTACGCCTCCTCCCTCCACTCCCCGCCTTGTTCGTCAGTGCTCGGCGCTGTAGTCACCCTGCTTTTAGCTCTCAGATACACAGATATACTCTCAATTTTTCTACACTCCGCTTCGCATGCACACACACAGAGACAGTTTTTCTCGCTCTATCTCTCCATTTTGCGTGCGTGTGCCGCCTGTTTGTTTGTTTGTGCTCCGCTCTGCACTGGTGCTGGTGTTGTTGTTTTCTGTTTGCTGGCTTGTCGGTGCTCTGTTTTCGTTGTGTTCGCTCTCCCGCTCTCTTTGCACGTTCATCTGTCGTTCTGTCGGCAAGTTTTTTAAGCTTCGTTTTCGTTATAATCAGAAAAATATTACGTAATAGATAATAGAGCTGCGGGAATGCGAATATTTGTGAGTGTGAATGTGTGTTTGTGTGTTTTTATATGTAAATAAAGTTGTGTGCTGAATGCTATTGTTTCTCTCTTTATTGTTGTTCTTTTTCTTTCTTTTTTTTTTTTTGTCATTGTTGTTGCAGAATTAGCTCATGCCCATTGAGAACACAAATTAAATCAACAAGGCAACACACAGCTTTCCAGTGCAATTTTAAGTCTGATGTGTTATAAAAAAAGAATGAAATAATAATACAAAAAAAAACATAATTGCCCCTAACTAAAAAATACATACATATGCTTAAGTATGTGTATGCGTATGTATGTGATTATGTATATGTGTGTATATAGCGTGAAAGGGAATGACCTGCAGAGCATGGAATAAAGGTCAAAATACACTTGCAGCTGTCTGTATACATATGCAAGTGTGTGTGTGTGTGTGTGTATAACAGTATGTATGACACATTTCGGTCATTCCGATAGTTTTGTGAATTGAATTTCCTGCAATTTCATCATTCCCCCCACAGTCCCCGCACCTTGCGCCTGCCCCACCCACTACCTGAAATTGAATTGAGAATGGCATTGCGAATGGGGCGTGATGTAATCGCGTTAACTATAAACCTAAAATAATAAACAGTCACACATACACACACACACACAAACACACTCGCAGACACACTTACAGTGAGTGACAATTGTCAGTGTTCTTGGACACTCAGTTGACCCAGGCGCGACCCGCGGGCCACTCAATGTGACGCCATTGTGTCTTATGAATCAGCGCATAAGGAAGGAGTGCCGAAAGAGGGGCAAAGAGAAAGAGAGAGAGCGAGAAAGTGAAGAAAAGGAAAAGGGGGGTACAGAGTGGTATGAGAGGAGAGGCGAAACAGAGTGTGGGAACAGGTGGAGTAGGGGGCACTGAGTAACACGTATAACGGAACATAGACACGGAAACTGAGAGAGGGGGTGCGAGGGGGGCACTGAGCAACACCCACTTAAGATGAATAGTGAATAGTGTGTTTAATTGTGCATTTGAATACATACAGTGAATAGTGTGAATAATTATTAATTTACTTCTCTTCTTCTTCTTCTTCTTCTACGTCTCTTTACAGTTATTCTTTGAGATTTGTTTTTCGGTTTTGGGAATTTTAGGGAAATTAAACAAAAATTGAATTCTTTGCGGTAAAAATTGTGGACAATTTGCAAGAGGCGCTAAAATGACGACGGACATTTCAATTGTTCGATGGGATCCCAGTCAGGGACCTGGCAACGAATATATCGATGAATACGAATACGATGGCGGCAATTCCAGTTCCCGCCTCTTGAGAGATCCCGCATCAAGGCGCTGGCCGAGGAGCGTGAAACTGTACAGAAGAAGACCTTCACCAAATGGGTTAATTCGCATCTATGCCGTGTCAATTGTCGCATCGCCGATCTCTATGTGGATATGCGGGATGGCAAGCATTTGATCAAACTCCTTGAGGTCCTATCCGGCGAACGTTTGCCCAAGCCCACCAAGGGCAAGATGCGTATACATTGCCTCGAGAATGTCGACAAGGCACTGCAGTTCCTCCGCGAGCAGCGTGTCCATCTCGAGAACATTGGCTCCCACGACATTGTCGATGGCAATGCGTCCCTCAATCTGGGTCTCATCTGGACCATAATCTTGCGCTTCCAGGTAAGACTCGCCATACCAATATCTATTGCAAGTGCACTGAGAGAAATGGTTGCAGTTCAGGCAAAAGATAGACAGTTTGTTGAGTAATGTTAGTTACGATAAGTTCTTAGCTTCAGTAAATTAACATATAATGACTTTAACATAATGTTTACATTAAGATACTGTTAGGCAATCCATAAGCTCAAAGAATGTTATTTAACATCACTACACTTAACATACAGTAGCTTACTGTTTAAGTAGCAGAATGTTAGTTAACATTTCTAGACTTTAACAGGAGGAAGGAATTGTAACCTTTGTTGAGATAGACACTCCATAATCTAAAAGAATGTTAGCTAACATCACTACACTTAACATACAGTAGCTTACAGTTTACGTAGCAGAATGTTAGTTAACATTTCTAGACTTTAACAGCAGAAAGCAATTGTCAACTTTGTTGAGATAGACCATAATCTAAGAGAATGTTAGCTAACATCGATGCACTTAACATTCATTAGTTTACAGCCGATTCAACAGAATGTTAGTTAACATTTCTAGACTTAAACAGGAGGAAGGAATTGTCAGCATTAATGTCAGACTTTGTTGAGATAGACTCTCCATAATCTAAGAGAATGTTATTTAACATCACTACACTTAACATACAGTAGCTTACAGTTTACGTAGCAGAATGTTAGTTAACATTTCTAGACTTTAACAGCAGAAAGCAATTGTCAACTTTGTTGAGATAGACTCTCTATAATCTAAGAGAATGTTAGCTAACATCACTACACTTAACATACAGTAGCTTACAGTTTACGTAGCAGAATGTTAGTTAACATTTCTAGACTTTAACAGCAGAAAGCAATTGTCAACTTTGTTGAGATAGACTCTCCATAATCTAAGAGAATGTTAGCTAACATCACTACACTTAACATACAGTAGCTTACAGTTTACGTAGCAGAATGTTAGTTAACATTTCTAGACTTTAACAGCAGAAAGCAATTGTCAACATTAATGTCAGACTTTGTTGAGATAGACTCTCCATAATCTAAGAGAATGTTAGCTAACATCGATGCACTTAACATTCATTAGTTTACAGCCGACACAACAGAATGTTAGTTAACATCTCTAGGCTTTCTGATTAGTTTTAGGATGAACCTTTGTGATCTCAGAGCTGCAACTCTCTTGAAACCACATTCATTCATATGCTGCTAACCTCCTAATCGTAATTCCAACTTAGATCCAAGATATTACCATTGAGGAGGTGGACAACAAGGAGACAAAGTCCGCCAAGGATGCCCTGTTGCTGTGGTGCCAGATGAAGACCGCTGGCTACCACAATGTGAACGTTAAGGAACTTCACCACATCATAGCGGGATGGACTCGCGTTCAATGCCATCATACACAAACACCGTCCAGACTTAGTGCAATTCGAGAAGCTATCAAAGACGAGTGCGATACACAATTTGAACAATGCATTCGACGTGGCCGAGGATAAGCTCGGTTTGACCAAATTGCTGGATGCTGAGGATGTGTTTGTCGAGCATCCGGATGAGAAATCGATCATCACCTATGTGGTCACCTACTATCATTACTTTAGCAAGCTGAAGCAGGAGACGGTTCAGGGTAAGCGTATCGGTAAGGTCGTTGGCATTGCCATGGAGAACGATAAGATGATCCATGATTATGAGCACTTTACCAGCGATCTTCTCAAGTGGATCGAGACAACGATACAGTCCCTGGGTGAGCGTGAGTTTGAGAATTCCCTTGTCGGTGTCCAAGGACAATTGGCGCAGTTCTCCAACTATCGGACAATCGAGAAGCCTCCGAAGTTTGTCGAGAAGGGCAATCTGGAGGTGTTGCTCTTCACGCTCCAATCAAAGATGCGGGCCAACAACCAAAAGCCCTACACACCCAAGGAGGGCAAAATGATATCGGACATCAACAAGGCCTGGGAGCGGCTCGAGAAGGCCGAACACGAACGTGAGCTGGCGCTGCGCGAGGAGCTGATCCGTCAGGAGAAGCTCGAACAGTTGGCGGCACGTTTCGATCGCAAGGCATCGATGCGAGAGACTTGGCTGTCGGAGAATCAACGTCTTGTTAGCCAGGATAACTTTGGTTTCGATCTGGCGGCCGTCGAGGCGGCGGCCAAGAAGCACGAAGCCATCGAGACGGACATCTTTGCGTATGAGGAGCGTGTCCAGGCTGTGGTAGCCGTTTGCGATGAGCTGGAATCGGAGCGTTATCATGACGTCAAGAGGATTCTGTTGCGCAAGGATAACGTGATGCGATTGTGGACGTATCTCTTGGAACTGTTGCGGGCCCGTCGCATGCGCCTGGAGATCTCGTTGCAGCTGCAGCAGAACTTCCAGGAGATGCTCTACATTCTGGACAACATGGAGGAGATCAAGCAACTGCTGATGACCGATGATTATGGCAAGCATTTGATGGGCGTCGAGGATCTGCTGCAGAAGCACTCGCTGGTCGAGGCGGACATCAATATACTGGGTGAGCGTGTGAAGGTCGTTGTGCAGAACTCACAGAAGTTCCTCAGCGACGATCCCGAATCGTACAAGCCCTGCGATCCCGAGATCATTGTCAGCCGCGTCCAGCAGCTGGAGGACGCCTACGCCGAGCTCGTGCGTCTGGCCGTCGAGCGTAGGAGTCGCCTGGAGGAGAGCCGCAAATTGTGGCAATTCTATTGGGATACTGCCGATGAGGAGAACTGGATCAAGGAGAAGGAACAGATTGTGTCCACCGATGAGATTGGACATGATCTCACCACGGTCAATCTGCTGCTGAGCAAGCACAAGGCACTCGAATCGGAGATCACCTCCCATGATCCCCAGCTGCAGAATGTGGCCAAGGTGGGCGCCGAGCTCATCACGGAGGGACACTTTGGTGCCGATCGCATCAAAGATCGCCTCAAGGAGATCCTTTCCAAGTGGGATCATCTGCTCGATCTCACCAAATATCGGCGACAACGTCTCGAGAATGCCGTCGAGTATTTCCAACTGTTTGCCGATGCCGACGACGTCGACAATTGGATGCTGGACACGCTGCGCATTGTCTCCAGCGAGGATGTGGGTCGGGATGAGGCCAACGTCCAGTCGCTGCTCAAGAAGCACAAGGATGTTGCCGATGAGCTGAAGAACTATGCCGAGGTCATCGATGCCCTCCACAAACAGGCCGAGACCCTTAAGCTCAACGAGCCCGAGAAGGCGAATGTGGACAAGCGCCTGGAGGCGATCGATACGCGTTACAAGGAGCTCACCGAGCTGGCCAAGCTGCGCAAGCAGCGTCTACTCGACGCCCTCAGTCTCTACAAGCTGATGTCCGAGGCGGATGGCGTGGAGCAATGGATCAAGGAGAAGACCAAAATGTTGGACACCATGGTGCCCGGCAAGGATATCGAGGATGTGGAGATCATGAAGCATCGCTTCGAGGGCTTCGACAAGGAAATGAACGCGAATGCCTCACGTGTCGCTGTCGTCAATCAATTGGCCCGCCAGCTGCTCCATGTCGAGCATCCCAACTCGGATGAGATACTGGAGAGGCAGAATCATTTGAACCAGGAATGGTCGACGTTGCGCGAGAAGGCCGAGGCCAAAATGGATGACCTGAAGTCCGCCCATGGCGTTCAGACCTTCTACATTGAGTGCCGCGAGACAGTCTCATGGATCGAGGACAAGAAACGCATCCTCACCGAAACCGACAGCCTAGAGATGGACTTGACTGGCGTGATGACACTGCAGCGTCGTCTCAGCGGCATGGATCGTGATCTTGCTGCCATACAAGCGAAATTGTCTAGCCTGGGCCGTGAGGCCGACAGCATTGAGGTGGAGCATCCGGAGGAGGCTCAACTAATCCGTGAGCGTATCGCACAAATCGTACTAATCTGGGAGCAGTTGACACAGATGCTGAAGGAGCGTGACTCCAAGTTGGAGGAGGCCGGCGATGTGCATCGTTTCCTGCGCGATCTCGATCACTTCCAGACCTGGTTGACCAAAACCCAAACGGATGTCGCCTCCGAGGATACACCCACATCACTGCCCGAGGCCGAGAAGCTACTTAATCAACATCAATCGATACGCGAGGAGATCGACAATTACACCGAGGATTACAAGGTGATGATGGAGTACGGTGAACGTCTCACCTCAGAGGGATCGACCACAGATGATCCGCAGTACATGTTCCTCCGGGAGCGCCTCAATGCCCTCAAGGATGGCTGGGAGGAGTTGCATCAAATGTGGGAGAATCGTCAGGTGTTGCTCTCCCAGAGTCTCGATCAGCAGCTGTTCAATCGGGATGCCCGCCAGACGGAGGTGTTGCTCAGCCAACAGGAGCATTTCCTCAGCAAGGACGACACACCGGTTAATCTCGAGCAGGCGGAGAATCAACTGAAGCGCCACGAAGCCTTCCTCACCACCATGGAGGCCAACGATGATAAGATTAACACATTGCTTCAGGTGGCCGACACCCTTGTGGAGAAGGAGCACTTTGATGCCGATAAGATTGGCAAGCGGGCGGAGAACATAACGGGTCGTCGCGAAGACAATCGCCAGCGTGCCTTGGATCAGCATGAGAAGCTGAAGAACCAGGTGAAGCTGCACGAATTCCTGCAGGATCTGGAGGAGTTGGCCGAATGGGTGCAGGAGAAGTATGTGACATCGCAGGACGAGACCTACAGAAGCGCCAAGACCATACACTCCAAGTGGACACGGCACCAGGCCTTCGAGGCTGAGATCGCCGCCAACAAGGAGCGTCTGTATGAGGCCGAGAAGTCCGCCCAGGAGCTGTCCAAGGAGAAGCCCGAGTTCAAGGATGTCATTGAGCCCAAACTGAAGGAGTTGGCCAAACAATTCGATGACCTGGAGGTGCACACCAAGGAGAAGGGCGCCCTTCTCTTCGATGCCAATCGCGAGGTCCTTGTCCAACAGACCTGCGATGACATTGACTCGTACATCACGGACCTGGAGAAGCAGATCGTTAGCGGCGATACCGCCAATGATCTGACCTCCGTGAACATCCTGATGCAGAAGCAACAGGTTATCCAAACCCAGATGGCGGTCAAGGCACGCCAGGTGGAGGAGATCGACAAGCAGACGGAATATCTGCAGAAGACGGTGCCGGAGGAGAAGATCGAACCGATTGTCGTGAAGAAGACGGCGGTGCTCGAGCGCTTTGAGAAGATCAAGGCGCCACTTTTGGAGCGCCAAAAGCAGCTGGAGAAGAAGAAGGAGGCCTTCCAGTTCTGTCGCGATGTCGAGGATGAGAAACTCTGGATCGATGAGAAACTGCCAGTGGCCAATTCCACAGATTATGGCAACTCCCTGTTCAATGTCCATGTCCTGAAGAAGAAGAACCAATCGCTGGCCACGGAAATCGACAACCATGAGCCGCGCATCAATGCCATCTGCAACAATGGACGCAAACTGATCGATGAGGGCCACGAGGATGCCAAGAAGTTCGAGGCACTGATCAGTGATCTGACCCAGAAGTGGCAGGAGCTCAAGGATGCCATCGAGAATCGCAAGAAGCATCTGTTGGAGTCCGAGAAGGTGCAGCAGTACTTCTTCGACGCCCAGGAGGCGGAGTCCTGGATGAGCGAACAGGAGCTCTACATGATGGTCGAGGATCGTGGCAAGGATGAGATTAGCGCCCAGAATTTGATGAAGAAACACGAGAATCTGGAGCAATCCGTTGAGGATTATGCCAACACCATACGCCAGCTTGGCGAGGTCGCCCGCCAGTTCAGCAGCGATGATGTCTCCAGTGGTGATGCCGTCGCCGTTAAGCAATCCCAGCTGGACAAGCTCTATGCCGGACTCAAGGATTTGGCCGGCGAGCGTCGGGCCCGCCTCAATGAGGCGCTGCAGCTCTTTATGCTCAGCCGCGAGGTTGACGATCTGGAGCAATGGATAACGGATCGCGAGGTCGTCGCTGGCTCCCAGGAGCTGGGCCAGGACTTTGATCATGTCACCCTGCTGTCGGAGAGATTCAATGAGTTTGCCCGCGACACGGAGGCGGTGGGAGGCGAACGGGTGGCCAAGGTGAATGGCATTGCGGATAATTTGATTCAGGCTGGACACTCGGATTCGGCAACCATTGCCGAGTGGAAGGATAACTTGAATGAGTCGTGGCAAGACCTGTTGGAGTTGATCGAGACACGCACCCAAATGTTGGCCGCATCGCGGGAACTGCACAAATTCTTCCATGACTGCAAGGATGTCCTGGGCCGCATCCTCGAGAAACAGCACGGTGTCTCCGATGAGCTGGGCCGCGACGCCGGCTCCGTGTCGACGCTGCAGCGCAAGCATTACAACTTCCTGCAGGATCTGACAACACTGTACTCGCAGGTGCAACAAATCCAAGAGGAATCCGCCAAACTGCAGGATGCCTATGCCGGTGACAAGGCCAAGGAGATTACCAATCGGGAGCAGGAGGTACTCCATGCCTGGGATAATCTTCAAGCGATGTGCGATGCCCGCAAACAGAAATTGGCCGACACTGGGGATCTGTTCCGCTTCTTCAACATGGTGCGCATTCTCACCATCTGGATGGAGGATCTGGTGCGACAGATGAACACATCGGAGAAGCCACGCGATGTCTCCGGCGTTGAGCTGCTAATGAACAACCATCAGAGCTTGAAGGCCGAGATCGATACACGTGAGGATAACTTCGGTGCCTGCATCTCGTTGGGCAAGGAGTTGCTCACCCGGAATCATTATGCCTCCGCTGATATTAAGGATCGCCTCATGCAGCTGAGCAACAGCCGGAACGCCCTGCTGCGACGCTGGGAGGAGCGATGGGAGAACCTTCAATTGAGTAAGTATCTCTCTCTCTTTCTTTCTCCTCTCATTTACTCCATGCTCATCCCGTAATCCTCTCTCCTTCTTGTTACTCGACAGTCCTGGAGGTTTATCAATTTGCTAGAGATGCTGCCGTTGCCGAGGCTTGGCTTATTGCCCAGGAGCCTTACCTGCTTTCATCAGAGCTGGGCCACACCATTGATGAGGTGGAGAATCTGATCAAGAAGCACGAGGCATTCGAGAAGTCTGCCGCGGCACAGGAGGAGCGCTTCAGTGCCCTTGAGCGTTTGACAACAGTGAGTTTCCGCAATCTCTTTGTGCATTCTGCTATGTGCTCCCTGCTCATGCTTTCATGTTATCCACTTTCAGTTTGAGCTTAAGGAGATGAAGAGGCGCCAGGAGATGGCTGAGGAGGCGGAGCGACAGCGCATCAAGGAGGAACAGGAGGCTAAGGCCGCGTCCGAGGCGGCGGAGCTGGCCAAGCGTGAGGCTGAGCGACGTGATGATGTTGATGTGGGCGTTGCCCATGACGAATCAGGTAGAAATCCCCTTTCCAATGCTATTACTGTAACTGTAACTCTAACTCACCTCACCTCCTCCCCCCACAATTTTAAAGCACGTAGAATTATTCTGAAAAGCGGTTAACTCCCCCTGCCCCTCGACTATAATAACTCCATCTATATCCATCCCAGTCAAAATCAAAATCTAAACTAAATCAAAAACTACAAAATATGTGTGTATGTGTAACCAATTAAAATCTCAACATTCCATCTCATTCACTCATGCTTACTAAACAAAACAAAACAAAACAAAAAAAAAAAACAAAAAAATAAATCGATATTTTATCGAACGGATTAACGTAAACCTCGATCAACTAACACAAATCCATAAGCAGCCGCTGCAGACACTGCCGTTGACGTTGAACGCGTTGTCGAGGCACAAACAGGTATAACTCATCTAATGGTCTCGCTATCTCTCTATCTATCTATCTGTCTGTCTATTTGTTGTCTAACTTTAGCTGTATCTGTAGTAGTACTATATACATCTATACATATATATGATTAATTGTTCCGTGTCACAGTCGAATTAATCAACATTTATTCTGCAGAACGTGGCGCAACTCCAGCTGCTGGAGATGGTCAGGAGGGTTATGTGACACGAAAGCACGAATGGGAATCGGCCACGAAGAAGGCATCCAACAGATCTTGGGATAAGGTAATTAAATCAATCAATTAACTGAAAATTTTCGTTTGCCTTTCGCACAAAATACAAATTTCCTTTGGGTAAAAATTAAAATATCCCTCGGGCTCATTGCCGTTATAAACGCACCTAAAGAAAATTCAAATTTCCCTTAGTGTCGTTGCACTTTGGCATTTAATTGAAATACTAGCAACTGCATTTGACGCTAGAAAATACCAAAAACGCCTTAGTGCACTCACGCTCTATTTATAGATTGACAAATTATAATTAATTATTCCGTGTTCTATTTTTAAGGTATATATGGCTGCACGAGGCGGACGCGTCTCGTTTTTCAAAGATCAGAAGGGTTACAAGAGTAATCCCGAATTGACCTTCCGCGGTGAACCCAGCTACGATCTGCAAGGCGCTGCCATTGAAATTGCCAGTGATTACACGAAGAAGAAGCATGTGCTGCGAGTGAAGTAAGTTGTAATCGATATCAATGTGGTTGCTTATCCAAAATATTTAATATCTGTATTTATTTCACATTTTATAGGCTCGCTAATGGCGCTGAGTTCTTGCTGCAAGCCCACGATGATACCGAGATGACCCAATGGGTGTCCTCTCTGAAAGCCCAAAGCGATTCAGCAGCTGTGGCGGCGAGCAGATCACAGACTTTGCCAGCAACTTCACAAAAGGACGAACCAAAGCGCAGATCGTTTTTTACTTTAAAGAAAAAGTAAATTTGAGCAGCTAATTAAAAAAACAAAAAACAAATACAAAAATTGAACAGAAAAACAAAAAAACAAACAAAAAATACATATATTTTTTTCATATATTTAATGCAAAACTTATTTCATAAAAACAACAAAGCAACAAAAAAAAAAACAAAAACAAAACGAGACCTTGCAAGAGAAACAAGCAAAGGAAGTTAAACATTATTATGCTTATCAAATTTGCACGATAAATACTGCTATTATTGATTAAACGTATGTATCTTATTTATTTAAACAAATACAAAGTAATATAATGATAAAAAAAAACAAAACAAATTGAGAAAAACTCGTGTATGCATTTCAATGTATTCGATAAATAAACGAATTATTCCTCTAAAGTACACATCAATTGTTATTTATCGTTATCTCCAACTGCATTATCCTTTGCTATTTATGAAATGGCTGAGTGCATCAAAATGACAATAGTCACAAGGACACTAAGACGGAGTTGCAGAAGGTTGATTGATGACCTCATAATAAGTTAAGTGCCCCAAATAAAAGAAAGTTTCCATGCCAAGCAGACCACTCGTGTCCTGCTCTGTCGTCTCGTGCCATGCCTTCGTCTCAAGTTGCATCGTGTAGTTTCGCGTCATGGCATGCTAAGTTTTCTACGAATAGTTTTTACTTATTTGAATTTTAAATATAAAACGAAATAAAACATTTGAATAATAAAGTAATGAGCTTTATTAATTTTCAGTAAATTTAAATATTTAGAATTAATAAACATTTTAAGGACAGCATTATGTGGGAGCACCATGTGATGCAGTTTGGAATACATATCGATTGACATTTGCGTGAACAGTGCGTTTTCCTTTATTGGGAGTGTCATGTCTCGTGACGTCCATGTCGAAAACAAGTTGACCTGGTTTTTACTTTTTATTTTAATTTGACCGCCAACAATTGCAATTTGAAAATGTAAACACATGGCCAGTGCTGCCAGATGTTTCGATCGATAACTATGAAAAATTGCATAGAATCGATAGGCGTTTTAGTGAGTAGGTTGGCAGGCTCGCATGCAAGCAGAACAACGGCGACTATTAATTGATTAAATATTTGGCTTAACTTAAGAAACGCAACAAACTAGCAAAATAATTGTTAAATAGCAATGTGAGGCGTGGCCTGCTATGTGTGCATAGAATAAGCGATAGTGTCATGTTAGTTTACTTAAAAACCGTTTAGAACACTGCTCACAACGGCATCGAACGTCGACGAACAAACGAAAACGAAAACGAAAACTACAATTCATTCTAAGCCAAAGCCACTATTTGTGCGTGTGTCTGCTGTGTCTGTGTGGGTGTGCGTGTGTTGAACGCTGTGTTGTGCGTGCTTGTGTTTGTGTTTGTGTGCGTGTGTGATGGTCTGACGACATTGACTAAGCCCAGCGCCTTGCACTCCAAACCGCCACCAACGCCCCGCTTCACCGCTTACCACCCATCCAGAAACTAGCAGCTAGTAACCGTAACTCTTCTTCTTACTCTGCCATCAACCAAGTTTTTCCACAACAAAAAAGAAAAAGTAAAAAAGCGAAAGAGCAAGAAAAACGTAAGTGAAAAATAAATTCGAGTCTTGGAATCAAAGAAACAAATGTGCCATGTTAGTGTCGAAGGCTCCAGCGGCAGCGAGTGAACATAGCCACATAGTATAAGCCCGGAGTATAGACACATTCCCCCCGCTAATCCACAACTGTGAGACAACATGTTCACCCGGCTGATGAACGCTGGAGCAGCTGCGGCCCCCGTCAACAGCAGCACAACGGAGGCAGCGTTGCCGACGACGGCGACTGCAACAACAACAACAACGACGACGACATCAACAACAACAGCAGCGGCAGCAGCAGCAGCAGCAGCAACAACAACAACGCATGTCTCCAGTGGAGGATCAGCTCCCATTAGTGATCTCTATTTGCGTCCATTGCCGTATCTGGATGCGAAATGGTTGCGCGCCGATCTCATTGCCTGCCTGCGCAACGCATCCGAGGGCGCCGTGCTCTGGAATCATCTCATTCAGGACTGCGAGCTGGTCTCCTCATCCACAGCACCGCTGCTCAATGCCCGTGGCCAGCTGTCGTATCTCGGCGACGATGGCAAGCATTATTGCGGTGCCCAGCAATTGGAGTGCGCCTGCTGCCTGCCGGCCTACTGTGGCCCACTCTCGGCCTGCAATTGCGATGGCTGTCGTCCGCTCGACTCCGATACGGCCATCAAGAAGCTGACGTCGGCGGCGGCCCAGCAAGCTGGACAGCAACACGCCACCGAACTGACACTGAGCAGCTGGCTCTGGAGTCAGCCGCCCAATCAATTGGCCAAACATGACTGCCAGCGCGCGCTGATTGGGGAGCTCCATGAGCTGGCCCTGCGTGCCGCCGGCAACTGTCTGTCGGCACAGCAGCTGCGCCAGCAGCTCTTCATCTATGAGCGGTACTTTGTGGCCCTCAAGCGGAGTCATCAGCCTGGCCCAGCACCACAGCCGTCTGTCCAGGCGCAGGCGACGCCATCCGGGCAGCACGAGGAGAGCGCCGCGTCGCTTGTGCCGGCCGAGAAGGAGAAACGTCGCCAGTTGCAATTGGAGCCGGAGCATGCGGCTCTGGGATTGGCACGTGTCGGCACAAGAGCCGCTTTGAATTTTAGCTTTGCCTTCTTGCGACGCGCCTGGCGCTCTGGCGAGGATACGGAAATGTGCAGCGAACTGTTGAGCGAGGCACTCGAATCTCTGCAGGAGTTGCCCGAGGCATCCCTGTTCGATGCCGCCGCCGAGGTCTCTCCACTGTGGCTGGAGGTGATGGAACGTTCGATTAAGTTTCTGCGTCTCGTTGCCCTCGGAGATCCCATGGGCGGACGTTGTCTGGCGCCTCTCACGGACAGGCATACCGCCCTGTGCCTGCTCCTCGAGCTGGGCGTCCAGAAGGGCACACTGGCAGCGACGCTGGAGTGTGTGGTGCTGCTGCTGCTGCTCTGGGAGAAGGACAACGATAATGGACATGGGAATGTCAATGGCGATAATCGGGATATGCCCCGCAAGACTGGTGCTCCTCTGCTGCGCATCCTGCAGCGCTATCAACGCCTGGGAGCGGAGCCAACTGCCGCGAGCTGTGGTGCCGGTGGTGGCGGCCTCGGCGGCGGCGGCAGCAGCAGCACAATCAGCAGCTCGAGCGGCACAAGCGTGGAGCCAACGCCGGTGGCCAGCGCCACAGAAACGTTTTTGCGTTTCCTCATGCTTCCCAAGAGCAGCGCCGCCATTGTGGATCTGCGTCGCGCTGCTGTGGTCATCATCTCGCATCTGGATCGCCTTGTCCAGCCGCATATGCCGCACTTGCCCAGCTGCCTGCTGCGCCCCATCAGCAGCACAGCGATTACGTCTTCGTTGGAGCAACAACGTGTGTATGCCTTGGGCTGGCCAGCGTTGTCCAAGGAGCAGCAAGGATTCAATGTGGAGCCAGCGTTGAGTTGGACTGGCACATCCACACAGCAGTCGCCGCCGCCACCACCATTGGCTCTACTCAGCTGCACGTTCCAGGTGAAGCAAGTGGCCTGCAGCGAGGATGTGGTGCTGCTGCTCAGCCAGGAGGGGAAACTCTACAATTGGCACATTGCCAAGCCGCAGGCGGAGCCACAATTGATCGACTTTGCTGAGATTGCCAACGAGACATTTGTATCCATTGCATCGCATTGCGAGGGACGACATTTCCTGGCCATCGATAGCAACTGTAAGTGCTGCCAGTGTTTCCACATGATTTGTTTTGGTATATGCTTACACGATAAATCCCCATCTGTCCCTCGAATATCCCTGCCGTGCGATCCCATTCAGTGTTTACACAAAGTCTACAGTTTTATTTTCTCATGGCAACACTTCTATTTCGAATTTGAAATTGAATTTAAATTTGAATATTAAGGTATTCAAAGCATTTTGCAATATTGGTGCTATTCATCTTTTTATATATATAGCTAATATGCCATCGATTATTCCAAGAAGCATCCCTCTCATATTATCCGTTTTGTTATTTCTTTTATTTGCATTTAGTGTTCACATTCGTTTGTCAATGAATATCCCAAAAAATATCCCTCTTACATGATCCCCATTGCTTGCTCAGCTGACGATTTCTATTTGTCAACGAATATCCCTTCTACGCATTTTTCATACAAAAATCCCCAACAATTTTTTTTGCCAACTAATATGGGATCGCTTGCATTTCAAATTTGAATTCAAATTTTATGTTTATGTTTATGCATTTTAAAGTATTTTAATCCTTTAAATTAGCTATAAACTCAAATACTTCATACAAAAATCCCCAACAATTTTATTTTGCCAACTAATATGGGATCACCTGCATTTTAAATTTAAATTCAAATTTTATGTTTATGTTTATGCATTTTAAATTTGTGTGGGAATTTATAAGGTAATGCTCCATACTAGCTTTAATAAGTTCCCATCGCCATCTTGGGCAGTTCTTTGTTTACATTCAAAAATGCACCAAAAAACACCAAAAGTGTTGAAAAATCACCGTTGAAATTAAAATTTTAAGCATCAATAAATGATTCTTTTACAGGTAACGCGTATTCCTGGGGTCTGGGCGAGGGCCATCGCCTGGGACATGGAGACTGCCATGCGCGCGAGGTGCCCACTAAGATCGAGACGCTGGTGCGCCTGGTCAAGTCCGTCTACTGTGGCTGCTCCTACAGCGCCGCTATCACCTGTCATGGCAATCTCTATACGTGGGGCAGAGGCATGTATCGTGATGATCAATATCTGCCGGCGCTCGTTATGCCACTGAAGGATTATCAGGTTGTGGACGTCGCCCTCGGCAGTGGAGACGTCCATACGCTCTGTCTGACAGCGGAGGGTTTGGTTTTCGCCTGGGGAGATGGTGACTATGGCAAACTGGGCAACGCCAGTTGCAACAGCAGCCTGCAGCCGCAGCTCATCGATTGCCTGCCGCGTGTGCAACGCGTCTTTGCGGGATCTCAGTTCTCCTTGGCGCTGACCACAGAGGGACAACTCTACAGCTGGGGCAAGGCGTCCTGTCTGGGTCATCAGCAGGTGGAGCGTAATGTGCAAGGATGCAGCGTGCCCAGACTTATAAGCAGTTTGCAGGTGTGTCTATGGAATTCCTTCCTTTAATCGCTGAGTTAATCCAATTCCATTTCCAGCACAAACGCATTGTGGATGTGGCTGTGGGCGTGGCACATTGCCTGGCCCTGAGCAGCAGTGGCGAAATCTTTGGCTGGGGTCGCAATGACAATCAGCAGATTTGTCCCGCCTCCGTTTGCAGTGAGCCCTTGATACGTCAGCCCATCCTTGTGGCATTGCCAACACTCCCCGCCAGCGGCATGGCCTGTACCGCCTCCCAGAGTCTCATCTGGACGCAGAGCACACGTCAAGGTGTTCCACTGCGTGCCCCATTCGTCATTGATCTCGGCGAGCCAACGTTTCGCCTGCTCGACCAGCTGCTGGGCATGTGCAGCGCCAGCGCCGCCCAAGATAATCGACAGACGCCCAACCAGGAGTCGGAATGTATTGCCGTCGCTTGTCTTAATCTTGTGCGTTTACAATTGCTCGCATTGATTGCCAATGGCGTGGAGCCGCGTAACGTTGGCCTCGCCAGCGGCGGCAGACTGCTAAACAGTCTCAAGACGCGCATCCTCAGCCTGGCAGGAGGAAGTCAAGTGCTGCGCACGATCCAAATCGCCGCCCAACAGGCGTTGCAGGTAAGAAAGCGAAAAAGTGGAGCTAATCCTCTCACAAAAATCCCAAACTGCTTTAAGTGCCCAACGAATATCCCGAGGGATATCCCTTCCATAAAATTCCTAACAGGCGCATTTTGAATTTGACTTTGAATATTTAAGAATGAGATACTTTGCAATCGCAATATGATTCTATAATTCCTTTGCACTTAGGACATTCCTTCCAAATTATTAACATTTACAAATATCAACGTTTTTGTAAATATTCCTCGAATATCCCTTTTATATTATGCCTTTTGCCATTTAATGAATTTCACTTGAAAATGTCCAACATTTTGCAATTTGTCAATGTCCCAATAGAGGAAGGAAAATATCCCAACGAACTAATTTCCCAACACAAGTCCCGAGAAATATCCCTTGCACACAATCTCATATGGTTTATACAAATTTACAAAAATCCCAACCTTTTCATTTGTATTATGATTTCTATATATAAGTACTTTCATTGTGAGTTTTGATTTAAAATTTAAATATTTAAAATTCTTTAATCAATTTTGCAGCTTAATTGCTTCTTGAAGTATGTTAAACGCGGTTGTAAACCATTTGTGCAAATTTATTTAAATTTCCCCATTTGTGTGCTAAATTCTTGCAATTGCTCCATACTTGTCTTAAGCGCCATCTTGCGCAATTCCTTGTTTACATTCTCAAAAATGCACTAAAAAATACCAGAAATGCATAAAGAAACGTAAATCGCGATCTTTCATACTGTTTTAGTTGAATTGCTTGAAAAGATTAAACCATTGGCTTTCTTTTCTGCAGGATGGCTGGAGCGTGCTCTTGCCGACGGCGGCAGAGCGTGCACAGACCTTGACGGCACTGTTGCCCTCGGAACCAGGTCAGGCTTGCTCGCCGGGACATCGTTTCATGACGGATCTGCTGGTGAGCTCCTTGATGGCTGGGGGAGGATTGGAGACGGCGCTGCAGCATGCGATACGCTTGGAGAGCAGTTCCTGCTCAACGGATTGCACCGATGGAGCTCATTTGCCGCTGCTGCAGCTGATCACGCGTCTTCTGGGCAACAATGCGTCGCTTACCCAGAGTCGCCTCTCGGTCACATTGCTCGCCAAGCATCAACAGCTGCCGGACGAGGAGCAGCAGCAGCAGCATCTGCAACATCAGGCGACCATAAGTCCCAGCTTGTGTTTGCTGCATCGCTTTCAGCGTCTGCTCCTCGCGCACATTCATCAGGCGAGCACTGAGGATGACACGGCTGGAGCGGAAGCCTTGCTCTCTCAATATCTGCACAGCCTAATCCCTGCCTGCGTGAGCACCTTACAGCAGGCACACGAGCTGGCGCTGCAATGTCGCGAGCCAAATGAGACTTCACTTGGTGCTCATCCGCTGGGCGCCGCCTTGAGTCGCGTGCTGCAGGCAGACATCTCGGATGCACTGCTCCATGAGCTACTCGTCGGTCTGGTGCTGCTCAAGCGTGATAAACCCCAATGCTTGGCCGGCTTCCGCTGGGCGCGTCTCTGTTTGCCGCTGCTCCGTGTGCTGGATCGCCTGAATCGGGCGCTGGGCGAGGGCGAGCTACGGGATGGCGATGACATGGGCTGGCCGGGCATCATCTGTCGCGGCGGACCCAAGGGCACTGTGCCGCCACCCACTGCGGATCCCGAGACGCATTACGTGCGACGTGCCGATCTGGATAATCTCCTGCTCGATGGCAATCGCTGCATCATTCTGGCGGGCTACGTCTGTGATCTCTCCAGCTACAGGTAGGCACTGGAGCAGAGTCTATTATAAGCATTATCACGCACTGTCTAAGGCTAAAGAGTGGCTGTGCAGATGTGGCTCAGTTCGATGTGCTGCGCTCTCATGTTGCCATGTAGCGTCTGTCCATCTCAGCTATGTTGTGGTCACCCAGGGCAGGTTTCAGTCAGGAAGCGAACGGATCGGATTACTATATGAAGGTGTAGCAAAGTTCGGTTAGGGATTGAGGTTAGCTTAGCTTGGATTGAATGAGCAACATGTGCTGAGTTCGCTACAACTGGACTCGTTGCAAAAGGACCTGGTTAGGCTGCTTGTTGGTCGCTGCTGGCAGCGGCTCCAGGACTTCCACAACACCTGGCGCCGATTAAGATGATCAGCTTTCTAGCGTGTCCAGTTAGTGCTGCCGCCTGGGCAGTTGCAGCTGGTAAAGAGCGAGCTTCCTGTCTCTCCTCTTCTGGAAGTTTGGCACGCTTTCTGTCTGGGATTAGCCAGGGTTTTGCCTGCTTGCCAGGACAGTGTTGGAGCCAATGGCAGATGCCATGCAAGGAATGAGCCTTAGAACTTCGCTAACTTCTTGTTTCCCGTTTGTTTTCCTCTTGCATTGTGCAGCTGCGAGTCGGAGAATTTGCGCGCCCTGCTGGAGCTGGGACTGGGCAAGGATCTGAGCGTGGAGCTGAGCACGGCAGCGCATCGTGGCGTCATGGAGCAGCTGCTGCAGCATCATAAGCTGGGCAAGTACATGGCCGCACAGGGAGCCAACGAGGAGAAGGTAAACTAGCGTCTAGATCCCTCAGTACGCACTGCTAATCTTCTCCAGCTCTTGCAGACAACAAGTCCGACAGCCACACGCTTAACCCACTTCAGCTCGGAGTGTGTGCTGGCCCAGCTGCTGGGCTTGGTGGCCAATCTCATGTGCAGCGGTCCTGGTCTGCAGCCGGCGGAGTTGCAATGCCGTCAGCTGGACAAGTCCACGCTGCTCAGTGGTGGCCTGCTGCTGCTCCAGCCCAGCAATCCCTTCGACGAGGAGAAGGGCGAGGCACGCAGCAGTCACAGCACCGCTGGAAATACGCCCACAGAGGCGCCACTACCACCTCCGCCGGCCCGCATAGCGTTGCAGAATCGCGTCGATAGCTTCATCGCTGGCCTCGCAGAGGCGCGTCTCACCGAGCCACTCGTCTCCAGCTGGCTGGCCCACACCGAGCGCTACTGCAAGGCACACAATCTGATGTGGCATCAGGAGTTCGCCACAGAGCATCCCGTGCAGGAGCTGGAACGTCTGCTAAGTGCCGTGCTGCTGCGTCATCAGTGCCTGGGAGGCATGGTCCTAAGCTCCCTGGAGGCATCCACGTCCACTGGCGAGCAGCAATCGCTGCCCAAGCAGCTGGGCGAGATCATACGTCTGGTGCATCAGGCCAAGTGGTCGGTGGTTAGGACACGCCAGCAATTGAATCGCAGCTACAAGGAGGTCTGCGCTCCCATCCTCGAGCGGCTGCGCTTCCTGCTCTACGAGGTGCGTCCGGCGATAAGTCCACAGCAGCGTGGCCTACGTCGCTTGCCCATACTCCAGAGACTGCCACGCTTCCGGCTGCTTGTGCGGCGTCTGCTCCAGGAGATGCGTGCGGCGAAGCAGCAACCGGTGGCCAAGCCGGAGGATCTGCTCAATGCGAGCATACAGCAGCAGCAGCAACAACAGCAGCAGCAGCAGGAGCTGTTGATCTACGACCAGCAGCAGCAGGAGGAGCAGGAGAAGCAGAAGCCCAAGCAGCAGAAGCAACTGGATGAGGAGGAGTCGCTGCTGCGTCGCCTCAACGAGCGCCAACTGCACGCGGACATCGAACTGGACGCCACATTGCTGCAGGACATCGTGGACTTTGCCCTGCAGGACAGCTGCGACGTGGAGACAGTGCGTCGTGCCATGTACTGCCAGATGCAACGCTTCCAGCTGCGTCTCGCCGGCCTGCAGCTTGTCCAGCAGCTGCTCGAGCTGCAGGGCTGCATGGACGCCACCCAGTACAGCCTGCTCAACGGCTATCTGGGATTGCATCTGAAGTCCGCAGCGAGCGGAGCATCGCCACAACATGTGCTCGGCCAGCTGAACATGGTGAGCGCCTATCAAAAGGCGCGTCTGCTGCTCGCCCAGTCCAGAGTGCTCGACTGGGCAGTGCGCGAATTGCGGCGTCTGGTCAACCAGGAGCAGCAGGGTGCCGCGCGGGGCAAGGACAGCTGTAATCTCAGCACATATGTGCTGCTCAAGCGTTTGCCACGCGCTCGCTTCCTCATCAGCGTGTTCGGGCTGCTCGCCAAGGAGCTGGGGGCCAACGAGCTGGGGCTGCTGATCAACTCGGGATTGCTGGGCACTGTGCTGGGATTGCTGGCCCAGACGGGCGCCGAGGCGGGCAGTCGTCGGAACAGCAGCGAGCTGAGCGTGCTCTACGAGGACAGCGTGCTCAAGCAGAAGTGCAGCAAGGCGCCGCTGAGTGGACCCGATCTGGCCAAGCTCATGAAGATTGGCACACGCATTGTGCGTGGCGGCGACTGGAAATGGGGCGACCAGGATGGCAATCCTCCGGGCGAGGGACGCATCATCAGCGAGGTGGGCGAAGATGGGTAAGTAACGCATAATCGCATATCGCATCCTCTCCAGCTCTCTGCCTCCAACTAACACTCTCATCCATGCGGCAGCTGGGTGCGCGTGGAATGGTACACTGGCGCCACCAATTCCTATCGCATGGGCAAGGAGGGACAGTACGATCTGCAGCTGGCGGACAGCGCCTTGAACGTCGCCTCACCCACGGAACCGGAGCGGGAGGAGCTGGCCAGCACGGAGCCACCGCCCAGCAGTGAGTCGCATCCCTCCAAGCTGTTGCGTCACTGTGCCGCCAAATTGCTGCAGATCCTCGCCGTGGGCAGCGGCCTCCATGGCGCCCAGCTGGACAGGCACGCACTGCGCGGCGTCACCAGCATGTTCCGGGCCATGCTCGACCCCAAGCCGGCGCTGGCCAACGTTGTACACTGCCTGGACTGGCTGAACCTTGGCTTCATACGCGCCATTGCAGGTGCGTCCCCCGGGGGGATCAGCCCAGCAACGCAGCCAACAACTAAACTTGTCTTGTTTCTCTCCCACCCAGGCGACTGTCCACGTCTCTGTCTGGAGCTGAGTGCGCCCAACTGGCTGGCGCACTACTTCAATCTGCTGGAGCAGCCGGCGGGCAGCGAGCGTGGCGTCTATCGGCAGCTGCATTGCCTGCGCCTGCTGCAGTGCATCCTCTGCTCGTGGGGCAGCGAGCAGGAGCCACGCATGACGTCGCTGGTGCGTCAACTGTTTGCCACGCTGGGCAGGATTGCACTGCATTGTCCGGGCGATGCCACACTGCAGCCACAGGAGCTGGGCAAGGCCCGCGTCCTACTCACCGCCTCCCACTCCGGCAGCGTGGCCGAGGAGCTGGTGGCTCTGCTGCGACGCCTGCACACGCTGCCCCACTGGAATGCGGTGATCAACTCGTTCATGGCCCAGAAACTGTGCGTCGCCGCCGAGTTGCTGCAGGGGGAGTCGCCTCAGCTGCCGCTGGACACGGAGCATGGCTTTGTGCTGGGCGTGCTGAGTGCCATGGGTGGGTACGATCTGCGGCCACGGGTGGGACTGCATTGCTTTCACGAGGGCAGCCACATGATCATCGCCAGCTTCACGCACAAGGGACGCTGCCTGCTCGCCCAGAGTTGTCCCACTGCCAGCAGCCAGACGGGATTGGTCAAGGTGCCATTGGCGACGGTGCTGCCCCAACTGGATCACAGTGTCTTCAGCCTGACACGTCTGCCCATGAACGAGATGCTGCTCAACGCCTGGACAGTGCTGCTCTACGGGCCAGCCAATCTCCCGGGTAATCCCAATGCCAACGGCAATGGCAGCTCATCCAGTTGGGAGCACCTGAACGCCAGCGAGGGACGCCTCGATGTGCGTCTGCTGCGCAGTCAGCAGCTTCAGCTGTCGGTGCTCCACACGAATGGCGTGCTCTATCGCCATCAGGCGGCGCTGCGCAAGATCCTCAAGCAGCGTGCTCCCGCTGGTGGCTACAGCAGCCTTGAGGGCAACGAGGAGACGGAGACAGAGACGGAAGCCGAAGCGGAGCAGCAGCATGAGTTGGCGCAGCAGCAGCAGCAGCAGCTGGAGCAGCCCAACACTGGAAATAGGTAAGCTTCCCAATCCCCAATCCCCTGCAGCGTTTAAGCGACTCACACTTCCGCTCGCTCCAACAGCAGCACGAGCAGCAGTGGCAGCCAGCAGCTGGAGCCGCAGGAGCAGCAGGAGCAGCAGGAGCAGCTGCTCATCCAGTGCCTGCTGCTGAGGGCCACACAACCGTCGCCGGTCAAGGCGTGCTACAGCTACACGGATCTGTCGACGGCAGCGCTGAACTGCGTGCAATCGTTGGCCAGCCAGGCGCACCAGCAGCTCAATGCCGAGGATCAGCTGGAGCCGCTGGTGCTGGCCAGTCCGGCACAGCCAACGATGGTCCATGGCATACCCGTCTACAATGTGGCCAAGGAGCAACTGCAGCCGCGGCAGCAGCGGGCGCCGCAACAGGCAAAGCCCCAAATGCTGCCAGCCAGCGATGCGCAGCTGATTGCCAAGATTATGGAAATGGGATTCACGCGCGGCACCGTCGAGTTGGCGCTGAAGCAACTATCGCTGCAGGCGGAGGCCATTCCAACGCCGGAGCAGATTGTGCAATGGATACTCGAGCATCCGGATGTGTGTGCCAACACCATTGAGGAGCAGCCCACAGAGCCTGAGCCCGAGCCGGAGACGGAGACGGAGACGGAACCGGAGCCAGTGCCTGAGCTGCAGTTGCAGCTGGACTCCGAGGCGGATGCAGAACCGGAGAAGCAAAAGATCAGGGGCAAGCGCCACAGTGGCAGCAGCTCCTCCAGCAGCAGCAGCAGCACCAGCTCCTCCAGCAGCAGCAGCGCCTCCTCCTCGGACACGGTGGAGGGTCAATCGCAACTGAAATTCGAGACACGCAAGGATTTCCAGACGGCCGATCACTATGCGCTCTATGTGCGAGGATTGGTGCGTCCCGGGATGTTGGTGCGCTGCTGTCGCGACTTCGAGGAGATCAAGCAGGGCGACATGGGCACTGTGTTGATTGTGGACACGGAGGGATTGCACGATCTCAATGTGCAGGTCGATTGGCGCAACCTGGGCAGCACCTATTGGGTGTGCTTTGTCCACATCGAACTCGTCGAGGCCTCCCAGAGTCAGTTGCTCTCTCTGCCACTGCCACGCCCACCGCCGCCCATAGCAGTGGGTGCCCGGGTGCGATTGCGCACCAATGGTGGCGCACGCCAAGCGGGCACCTTGCTACGCTTGGGCGGCTCACGGACGGGACAAGCGGACTATGGGCAGGTGACGGCAATGCGGGGCAAGCAGTTGACAGTGGAGTTTCCGGATCAACCCAATTGGCAGGGACACATCAACGATGTCGAACCATTCCACCGCCCCCTCCGCCGCCTCCTCCGCCGCATGCGCAAGCGCCAACGCAATGCCAAGCGAGCAATCCTGGCGTGGATCTGATCGAGGATTGGTCACGCTGCATACGCTCGCTGAGCGTCAGCTCCAACGAGACGGATGCCAAGCATCTGCTGGATGGCAGCGGTCTCGCCTGGCAGAGCTGCTCCAGCGGACCGTGTCACCACTGGATACGCCTCGAGCTCCACGATCGTGTGCTCGTCCACAGTCTCGCGCTGCAGGTGAGTCCAGAGGATCATTCGCATATGCCATCCCTGCTGGAGGTGCGTGTGGGCGAGTGCGTGGACAGTCTGAAGGAGTACACGTGGATACCCGTCGCCGCAGGCTCCAGTCGCGTGATCCTCATGCAGCAGGTGGCCAGCTACTACCCCTGGATCGAGATTGTCATCAAACAGTGCCAGAACAATGGCATCCAGTGCAAGGTGCATGGCCTGCAGTTCATCGGACGTCGCCAGCAGCCGGACATCCAGCACATGCTCGCGAATGCGCAGTTCCTGGCCTGCGAGTACGTCACGGGAGCATCTGCAGCAGCATCAGCAGCAGCCGCAGCAGCTGGCGTAGCGGGTGCCTCATCCTCGGCCGGGGCAGATGGCATCGAAGGTCCGTCGACATCGTCCACCAGGGGGATATCGCTGGCAGCGGGAGGTGCCGATCAGGAGTTGCCCTGCACCGTGATGGTGTGGGGCCTCAATGACAAGGAGCAGCTGGGCGGCCTCAAGGGCTCCAAGGTGAAGGTGCCCACGTTCTCGCAGACCATCAGTCGCCTGCATCCCATACACATTGCCGGCGGCTCCAAGTCCCTGTTTGTTGTCAGCCAGGATGGCAAGGTCTATGCCTGCGGCGAGGGGACCAATGGACGCCTCGGCCTGGGCGTCACCCACAATGTGCCGCTGCCCCATCAGCTGCCCGTGCTGCATCAGTATGTGGTGAAGAAGGTAGCGGTCACTCGGGCGGCAAGCATGCGCTTGCCCTGACCCTCGACGGCAAGGTCTTCAGCTGGGGCGAGGGCGAGGATGGCAAGCTGGGACACGGCAATCGCATGATGCTGGACAAGCCGCGTCTGCTCGAATCGCTGCGTGCCAAGAAGATCCGGGACATTGCCTGTGGCTCATCGCATTCGGCGGCCATCAGCAGCCAGGGGGAGCTCTACACCTGGGGACTGGGCGAGTACGGACGTCTCGGGCATGGCGACAATGCCACCCAGCTGAAGCCAAAGCTGGTGGCGGCCCTCAATGGACGTCGGGTCATTCAGGTGGCCTGCGGCAGTCGAGACGCCCAGACGCTGGCCTTGACCGAGGACGGGGCCGTCTTCAGCTGGGGAGACGGTGACTTCGGGAAGTTGGGACGCGGCGGCAGCGAGGGATCGGCGACACCCATGAAATCGAACGTCTCGGCATTGGCGTCATCCAGATCGAGTGTGGAGCTGAATTCGGTTTGGCATTGACTCGAGCTGGCGAGGTCTGGACCTGGGGCAAGGAGACTACTATCGGCTGGGACACGGCGGAGATCAGCATGTGCGGAAACCTGCAACCGATTACCGGACTACGTGGACGTCGTGTCATCCATGTGGCGGTGGGAGCCCTGCACTGTCTGGCGGTCACGGATACCGGGCAGGTGTATGCCTGGGGGGACAACGATCATGGGCAGCAGGGAAGCGGCAATACGTTTGTGAATAAGAAGCCCGCCCTGGTCATCGGCTTGGATGCGGTCTTTGTGAATCGCGTGGCCTGCGGCAGTTCCCATTCGATGGCCTGGGGTCTGCCCAATCCCAGTCTCGAGGAGGAGAAACGTGGCCCGGTGCCGTTTGGCAGCACACGCGATCCCCTCGGTGGCAGCAGCCTGGGCATCTACGAGGCGGAGGCACATGCTCATCCCCAAGATGCCGCCGGCAAGCTGGACGCCAAGACCACAGCCTCAACCTCCTCGGGAGCGGGAGCTGCTGCTGCGGCGGCTGCGGCAGCGGCCACCAACTCCATGGCGAGTCTCAGCGAGAGTCTCGCCCTGGAGACGCCAGCAGCGCGTCAAGCGGCGCTGGGACATGTGCTCCGTGCGATGGGCATACTGCAGGCAAGGCAACTCATTGTCGCCGCCCTGACGAGTCACAGCAAGGTGAACTACAAGGAGACCTCGGGCAGACAGGCGACGGGGGTGCAAATCGAGCTGGAGGAGCAGCTGACCAGCGCGACGGGTGCAGCGACAACGACCACGACGGCAGCGATTGCCCAGGGCGGCGGCGAGGCGCCGGCAGATGCCAGTGATGCCGCCTTGCTGCAGGAGCAGCACAGTCCGGCCGAGCTGGAGACACCACTGGTCACAGCAGCGTCCGCCACGGGTGCAGTGGCTCCGCTCAGTGCGGGACCATTGAGCGCCTTCCAGAGCCTGACGGGGTCCCTGTCCATGTCGGGCATGTCGGCTGGTTCGCATTCCCGCATGTCGGCCAGTGCCATGTCCGTCATGGCCGCCACGATGACGCAGCAGGAGGAGATGCTGGCGCAGTTTAGTCACAACCATGGCCTGGATGACTTTGGCACATTGCTGCAGGAGCCGGAGGCCAAGAGTCTGGTCGAGCTGCTCAAGCTGGCCGTCTGCGGACGCTGCGGTCCCCCGAGCACCGCCCAGACCATTGCCGAGACCCTGATCTCGCTGAGCAGCAATGCGGCCATAGCGGCCATGCTGCTGGAGACGTGCATCACCGAGCTGGAGGATCTGTGCACCTCCCGGCACTGCCTGGGCAAGCTGCCCAAGCCCGTGATGCAGGAGAGCAGCCATCCCTACGTGGACAACATGAATGTGAGCGGAACGGTGCGGATACCAGGTGCTGAGATGCTGCGCTTGGAGTTCGACAGCCAGTGCAGCACCGAGAAGCGCAACGATCCCCTGGTCATCATGGATGCAGCTGGCCACATGCTGGCCATGCGCTCGGGCCGTGAGTTTGCCCACTGGGCACCCGAGATCCGTGTGCTCGGCGACGAGTTGCGCTGGAAGTTCTGCTCGGACAGCTCGGTGAATGGCTGGGGCTGGCGGTTCTGGGTGCATGCCATCATGCCGGCGGCCACGCTGAGCGAGAGTGGCTCCGATCGGGCGGTGCTCTCGCAGCCGTCGATGGCCCTGGTGATGGCACTGCTGGATGCGCGCCTCGCGCCGCGACAGCCCCAGGTGCTGCTCCGCTTGGCAGCCGCGTTGGCGGCATGCGCCCAACTGGGTGCATTGAGTACGGCCCAAAGGATTTGGGCGTTGCGTAAGCTGCATGCGGTGCTGCTGCTGGAGCAGGCACCGCGGCCCCAGGAGCCGGCACTGGCGGCGATCCTCATGCCGCTCATACCGGAGCTGCTGCGTCAGTATGAGTACGAGGAGCCGCAGGTACGCGGCGGCATCCATCTGATGCACTCGGACTACTTCAAGACACTCGCTGCCTTGGCGTGCGACATGCAGCTGGACGCCGTGCTGCCCACCACCACCAGCACGAGCTCCAGTTGCGGCCTCAGTGGGATCGCTGGCCCCAGTGGGATCAGTGGCATCGGTGGCATCAGTGGCATCGGTGGCACTGGCAGCAGCAGCAGCAGCATCAACTCAACCACATCGGGGGACCTGCACAAGTGGGCGTGGTTCAAGCGCTACTGCATCGCCGTGCGCGTCGCCCAATCCCTGATCCGTCGCACCGAGCTGCCGCGTCAATTCTGCCTGGAGGTGCGCAAGAAGTTCGCCGAAATGCTGCCGGCACCGGCTGCGGCTGCAATTGGAGCAGCCGCCACGGCGGCCGCCACCTGTGCGGGCTGCCAATCGCCGGGTGCATCCCTGATCAACTCGACGACCTCGTTGTCCTCCAGCACGGCGAGCAACGCGTCCATGACGGAGCAGCAGCAGCAGCAGCTGCTGCAGCAGGAGTTGCTGCTGGAACAGCAATCGAAGGAGCCGCTGCAGTTGCTCCTGCACGAGGATCACACGCTGTTCCAGGCCCCCCACGATGCCCAGCTGCTGCAGTGGGTCAACCGTCGCCCCGATGACTGGGCCCTAAGCTGGGGCGGCGCCAGCACCATCTATGGCTGGGGACACAACCATCGCGGCCAACTGGGCGGCCTGGAGGGCAGCAGAATCAAGACGCCCACACCCTGTGAGGCGCTCAGTCTACTGCGTCCCGTCCAGCTGGCGGGTGGCGAGCAATCCCTGTTCGCAGTGACCCCCGATGGCAAGCTCTTTGCCACTGGCTATGGGTCCGGAGGACGTCTTGGCGTTGGCGGCAGCGACTCCTGGGCGATTCCCACCCTGCTCGGCTCCCTGCAGCATGTGTTCGTCAAGAAGGTGGCGGTGAATTCCGGCGGCAAGCACTGCCTCGCCCTGACCACCGACGGGGAGGTGTACGCCTGGGGCGAGGGGGAGGACGGCAAGCTGGGACATGGCAATCGCATGAGCTACGATCGCCCCAAGCTGCTCGAGCATCTCAATGGCATGAGTGTGGCGGACATTGCCTGTGGCAGCGCCCACTCGGCGGCAATCACCGCCAGCGGACATGTGCTCACCTGGGGGAAGGGTCGCTACGGGCGTTTGGGACACGGCGACTCGGAGGATCAGCTGCGGCCCAAGCTGGTGGAGGCATTGCTGGGATATCGGGCGATCGATATCGCGTGCGGCTCTGGCGACGCACAGACGCTGTGCATCACGGATGACGACAATGTGTGGAGCTGGGGAGATGGCGACTACGGGAAGTTGGGACGTGGCGGCAGCGATGGCTGCAAGTTGCCCTACAAGATCGAGAGTCTGGCCGGCCTGGGTGTCATCAAGGTGGAGTGTGGCTCACAGTTCTCGGTGGCATTGACCAAATCGGGAGCCGTCTACACCTGGGGCAAGGGGGACTTTCATCGGCTGGGACACGGCACCGTGGATCATGTGCGACGTCCCAAGAAGGTGGCGGCGCTGCAGGGCAAGAAGATCATCTCGATAGCGACGGGCTCGCTGCACTGCGTCGCCTGCAGCGATGCCGGCGAGGTCTTCACCTGGGGCGACAACGATGAGGGCCAGCTGGGCGATGGCACCGTGACGGCCATACAGCGGCCACGCCTCGTGCTCGCCCTGCAGGACAAGCACATTGTGAAGGTCACCTGCGGATCAGCGCACACGTTGGCCCTCTCCACATTCCAGCTGAGCGAGCGACTGCGTCCACTGCCCAACCCGCCGCTGGAGTACGATCTTGTGCGGGATCTGTCGCCCGAGGCATTGCATGCCCGTCTGATACTCCTGCATCATTTCTCGGAGCTGCTCTGCCCCTGCCTGGCCATGCTGCCCATTGCGGGGGACTTGAGCCTGGGCGCGCTCAAGGATGTGCTCGTCTACAACATCAAGGAGGCCGCCTTTCGCAAGGTCATCCAGACGACCATGGTGCGGGACAAACAACATGGCCCCGTCATCGAGCTCAATCGCATCCAGGTGAAGCGCTCCCGCAGCCGTTGCAACGGCCTCGCCGGCATCGATGGCATGAAGAGCGTCTTCGGCCAGATGGTGCAGAAGCTGCCGCTGCTCACCCAGGAGGCGCTGGCCTTGCCACACCGCGTGTGGAAGGTCAAGTTCGTTGGCGAGAGCGTCGATGACTGTGGCGGCGGCTACAGCGAGTCCATTGCCGAGATGTGCGATGAGCTGCAGAATGGCAGTGTCCCCCTGCTGATCAGCACGCCCAATGGTCGTGGCGAGGCGGGTGCCAATCGGGATTGCTTCCTGCTCGATCCCACGCTGACGTCCGTGCTGCAGATGAACATGTTCCGCTTTCTGGGCGTCCTCATGGGCATTGCCGTGCGCACCGGGTCGCCGCTCAGTCTCAAGTGAGTTTTTCCTAATTGTTTTCCTCATTTCCGAATCTTTCCCGTTACTAACGCTCTGCTCTGCTCTGTCCATCTCTGATGTAGCTTGGCGGAGCCAGTGTGGCGCCAGTTGACCGGAGAGCCGCTGCGTCCCACAGATCTCACGGAGGTGGATCGCGACTATGTGGCTGGTCTGCTCTGCATACGCAACATGGACGATGATGCCAAGCTCTTTAATACGCTGGAGCTGCCGTTCTCCACATCGTCGGCACGCGGCCATGAGGTGCCCCTGTCCACCAGATACACGCACATCTCGCCCAGAAATCGCGCTGAATATGTGCGGCTGGCGCTCGGCTTTCGTCTGCACGAGTTCGATGAGCAGGTGAAGGCGGTGAGGGATGGCATGTCCAAGGTTATACCGGTGCCGCTGTTGTCGCTCTTCTCCGCCGCGGAGCTGCAGGCCATGGTCTGCGGCTCACCGGACATACCGTTGGGTCTGCTCAAGTCGGTGGCCACCTACAAGGGATTCGATCCGAGCTCCGCGCTCGTCGGCTGGTTCTGGGAGGTCATGGAGGAGTTTACCAACCAGGTGAGTTGCCCAGCTCCCATCATTGTAAGGCATTGTCTTGAGCGGCACACTGAATCAATTGCAGGAGCGTTCGCTGTTCCTGCGCTTTGTCTGGGGACGCACCCGGCTGCCGCGGACCATTGCCGACTTTCGGGGACGCGACTTTGTGCTGCAGGTGCTCGAGAAGAATCCGCCGGATCACTTTCTGCCCGAGAGCTATACGTGCTTCTTTCTGCTGAAAATGCCGCGCTACTCCTGCAAGGTAAGCACGCTCGATAGCAATCGATCAATGGTGTGACCAACCCACTCCCCCTCCCTCATCCCATCCAGGCTGTGCTGCTGGAGAAGCTCAAGTATGCGATTCACTTTTGCAAGAGCATCGATACCGATGAATATGCTCGCGTGGCGATGGGCGAACCCACCGAGGCGACTGGCAGCGAGGACAACAGCGATCTGGAGTCGGTTGCCAGTCACGATGGCTGAACGTAATCGATTAATCGATTGATCAATTGATCGACTGAACGATTGATCGAGTTGATACGCTGACAAGAGCAGGGGAGGAGCAGTTAGCCAGTCATTGCGGCTAAACGATAAAACATTAGATGTTATCGTTATCGTTAATTATCGATTAATCGATACGCCATATATACTACATACCACATACACTATAAAGCTTTGGTACGGCAGCCAGCTGGAGACGATTGCCAGACACAATGCAACTAATGCTTGCGATTAATCGATGTACGATAACGATATACCTTTGATATTAGGAGAAGCTGTTGCTGCTTTTCCTGCTACGCCTGCTTAGCATTAAACACACACACACACACATACACACACCCATGCAGAAGCACTTGAACCAGCAGTAGATTAGCCGTTACATTGTGTAATCGATAACTCGATTGGAATCGTTTAGCAATTGCAATTTGCACACAAACACAAACACACACACACACCCTCATCTTTGCCAGAGCGAAGACTTCCCACGAAAAAGACAGAGCAAGAGACGCAAAGGAGTAGGAAAGATTGAGAGGGAGAGAGAGAGAGAGGGAGCGCGATATGGCGAGCGTAAGGTAAGAGAGAATAAGATAGATAAGTTAGAAGCCGCAACCAAAAAGCAAAAGAAAGCGTTAAATGTTATTTCCATATTGCATAAATGTTAGTTAAAGCAAAGCAAAACAAAACACAACAAAACAAAATGAAAAGTCCACACTCATAATTCTACATATAGATATACATATATGTATGTATATTATTTATCGATAAACATAAACATATGCTTACAGTGACATAGCTTACCTATGGGGCGGATTGGAGTTGAATTCAGCCTGTTGCAGTTGATAAGATATTAATTGATATTAAATATTGTTTATGATATGAATTAAACCCCTAAAAACTCCTACACCTAAACGATAAACGATAAACGATTAACGATAACACTATATAATATGCTAATGATGATCAATTCTAGTTACGTGTTTTGAGGCAAAACTAAAACTAAAACTAAAACTTAAAAAACAACAAAAAAAACAAACAAACAAACAAACTGAAAACATAAATGAAAAACTCAAAAATCTGAAATAAAATATATTATGAAAAATATATAAATTACTTTATTATATGTCCTAAGGTATACGACACACGATATACCCTATAGTTATTATGGTAAACTAAGCTTAATACTTCTTTCGATCAATTAACAACTCTATGAACTGAAGACATCAATTCTTAAACCCTATATTCTATAATATATGTACATTATTTTCGGTTAACGGCCTCAGTTGAAAGCGCAGAAGTTGGCCGTTAAACGAACACTAAAGTTATTAATTTGTTATGAGTTGTGTACTGAAAATCAAGAAAAGAGCCGTTAAGCGAATGCTCGCTAAGCGGGGCAAAGGTGTGATAATATTAATAATACTTCTACAATTGACTTTCAGAGAAACTCAATGGTTAGAAGTATTATTACTATATCATATTTTATTTTTCGGTTAACGGCCTCAGTTGAAAGCGCAGAAGTTGGCCGTTAAACGAATACTAAAGTTATTAATTTGTTATGCAGCCGCTAAGTGAATTGTGTACTGAAAATCAAGAAAAGAGCCGTTAAGCGAATGCTCGCTAAGCGGGGCAAAAGTGTAATAATAATAATACTTCTTCAATTGACATTCAGAGGAACTCAATGGCTAGCAGTATTATTACTATATCATCTATATTCATTATTTTTCGGTTAACGGCCTACGTTGAAATCACAGAACTTGGCCGTTAAACGGGAAATGCAGTGATTTGTTCCGCGTAGTGTTTTGCAAATTTATTCAAAATTCTATTGTTTATTGTGAACTGAAAATTTCGAGTTATCCCATCAACCTGACATCGGGAACTATCATTGTTTGCTCCGAGCTACAAGTCATCACTCCTCGAAATCCTCGAAGAACATTTCCGAGGCAAAGTCATCGTCGAAGGCGCGATAACGTGACTGTGACTGTGACTGCGACTGCGATTGTGATTGTAGGTGTGACTCAGACTGTGACTCAGACTGTGACTGGGCGAGATGCTGTGACTCCTCAAGGATGGGCGTTAAGTCTGGATCGCCGCTGGTGTTCGACGGCACACAGGAGCGTGGTGCAGTGCGTCTCTGGCGATTCAGTAGCTGATTATCCGCACCATAATCGCTGCCATCGTCCTCCAATTGATCAGCGGACTCCAGAGTCTCAACGGCAGCGGCAGCCGTAGCGGCGCCGGCAGTGGCTGTGGCAGCGGCGGCGGCGGCAGCGGCAGCGGCAGCATGCGCATTGCACGTGTCCTCGCTCTCATAGATGGAGGTGCGCGTGGTTGGACTGTCGCCCATGACGGCGCCAATGACATTGCGCAGGACACGGGAGGCGGCCTCCTGCATGTGGCCAATGATCTCACGTGCGGGATGCACTTGATCCACCTGAGGGGCCTCGTTGCTGGGTTGCCTCAGATGGCTTGGCTGATGCGTTGTCTGCTTGGGCATGTCGATATGTCGATGTGGATCCTCGCAGGGACACTTGCGACGTGGTGGTGGCGATGCTGATGGAGGTGGAGGCGGCGGCGGCGGCGGCGGTGGGGTATCATCATTGCAGCCTTCAGAGCGGGCCGCACGACGCTCCGAGCGATCCCGGCATACGGCACAATCCTTCTCGGGCGGCGGCACTCCAACTTCCGGATGTGGCTCACAATGTCCCAGCGGATGTTCGGGCTTCTCGGCATCGCAACTGCATTGATCCTTCGCTTCCACCGCCTCCTTTGGGGCGCCCTTGCCGCGACGCACGCGATACAGCAGATAGAACACCGCCAACGTGGCGTACGTTGCCTTTGCAACCTGCGGGACAGCAATTGGGAGCACATGGATAAGTTGGGAAGGTTGGAAGGGAATCAGATCAGTTGCACTCGCTTCTTCTTTATGCTTCACTTACATTCGCCCGTCCGTTCACTGTGGTGCCATTAAAATACTTCTTGAAGCCGTCGGCCATCGCGCCACAATGCAAATAGCTTCCGGTTTTGTCAAGTCGAAAACTATGTTTTTACCGGGGGGATGTGGAGATGTGGAGAAAGTCTGGTTCCTGAACTGAAAGTTCTCTATTCTGAGAGCTTAACTATGAGACTGCTGACCGAACAGTTCAACATATGCCTACTGCTGCTCCACAAATCGAATGCTGCGAAAGCGAAGCGAATCCAAATCACAGCAGGCAATGCCTGAGAATTCGTTTACAATTCGCAACCAGTTCAAGTAAACAAAATGCTATATGCATGTGCCAAGGCAACTGCTCTATGACTCCATTCGGAAAAGAGAGTTGTACGATTGTAATCCATTAAAATGTTACAAATGATTGGGCAAGAATTCGTTTAGAATTCCCAACCAGTTCAAGTAAACGAAGTGCTATGGTCCAATGCAATTGGTCAGCTTCTTTCTTCAGAATTTAACGTTGTATAATAGTTGTACATATAATAGAAAATTACAAGCCATTAAGTGTTTAAGGAAGATAAAGAATTCGTTTGGAATTCGCAACTTGTTAAAGCACAAAAGTAACTATTTATGTAAGGACGATGCATCTCTTCTGTTACTCACATCAGAAAGTACAGTTGTATAATAATTATGCATACAAATATTACAAAAGATACTGTGTATAAAGAATGTTTAGAATTCGTTTACAATTCGCAACCAGTTAAAGCGTTCTGTTCTGTTTATGTCTCCTTAAAGCGGCAATTGCAAGATAGATGCGGAAGCTCTGCTGTTGATGTCTTCAGATGGAGAGATTTGTTGCAAAGTTAACATACCGAGGCAAGAGAGCATAAGGAAGAGAAGAGCTTAAGGAATTCACTATGCAGTATACAAAGAATTCACTTAGAATTCGCAACCAGTTAAAGCGTTATGTTCTGTTTATGTCTGATTGAAGCGGCAATTGGAAGATCGATGCGGAAGCTCTGCAGTTGATGTCTTCAGATGGAGAGAGAGCTGCAAAGTTAACATAACAAAGCAAGAGAGCATAAGGAAGAGAAGAGCTTAAGGAATTCACTATGCAGTATACAAAGAATTCACTTAGAATTCGCAACTGGTTCAAGTACACAACATGTCAAATGGCTCTTTTGTTGATATCTCCAAACAGAGAGATTAGATGACAATTAGCAATGCAAGAGAGTCGTGACTAAAGCAATGCAGAACAGAAAGAATTCACTTAGAATTCGCAACTGGTTCAAGTACACAACATGCCAAATGGCGCGCCACATGTTGTCACGGAGTGAAACGATCGCATTTGCTGCTCAAATTATAAATAGAAATATATTAACGCAATTGAAACACAAGAGATTTGGGATAACGCTTAAATTCTAGGATTCTTTTTTTGTTGGTTTGATTTTTGATTTGTTCTTTCCATTTCTTGGAGCGGCTCGGGCTGGCGAATTGAGCGACACAGCGCCAGCTCATTGGAAGAGCTTCTGTTGACAGCCCTTGCAATATTTGATGGACTCACGGCGCTTGGCATTGCGGCGATGCATCTTGACCAGCACATAGATGAGGCCCACTGATGCCCAGGTGGCCTTGGCTACCTGCAACTGGTTATAGTGAGAGGGGGAACAGGGGGGATTAGTTTGTATACAATGTTCTCACATTGGCGCGTCCGCGTATAGTGTTGCCATCAAAGATTCGATTGAACTTGAAGTGCTCCGACATCGTGACGAGTTGCGTTGTTGTTCCGTGGGGGGAGGAAGGGGGGAATTCTTTGGGGAATATCAATTTCGATAAACGAATTTAAAATTGTCGATTTTGTCGATTGTTTCGATGTGACTCTCTCAAATGTCTACAACAAACACACACACACACATCTCTCTCTCTCTCCCCCCACAATCCCTTGGCCTCAATCGAATCGTTGCGTAAAATTCAAAGTTTACTTTGATCTCGAAGTTGCCTGATATCATCATTTACTCCGATTGACGACTTGCAATTGTATTAAATTATAGCTACGACTGTCAGTTGTCATTAAATAGAATGTGCTCGATTATAAGATACCCTCTAGACATCTCAGACTGATACTCCAACTTTGCCTCACAAGTTGCAATTGTATTAAATTTTAGCTACGACTGTCACTTGTCATCATGATATACTTCAAATGGAGTGTACTCGATTATAAGATACCCTGTAGACATCTCAGACTGATACCCCGAATAACTTTGCCTCATAATTTGCAATTTTATTAAATTATAGCTACGACTGTCAGTTGTCATCATGAGATACTTCAAATAGGGTGTGCTCGATTATAAGATACCCTGTAGACATCTCAGACTGATACCCCGAATAACTTTGCCTCACAACTTGCAATTGCATTCAATTATATCTTCGACTGTCAGTTGTCATCATGAAATAGAGTTGTCATCAAATAGAGTGTGCTCGATTATAAGATACCCTGTAGACATCTCAGACTGTTACCCCGAATAACTTTGCCTCACAACTTGCAATTGTATTAAATTATAGCTACGACTGTCACTTGTCATCATGATATACTTCAAATTGAGTGTACTCGATGATAAGATACCCTGTAGACATCTCAGACTGATACCCCGAATAACTTTGCCTCACAACTTGCTATTGCATTCAATTATATCTTCGACTGTCAGTTGTCATCATGAAATAGAGTTGTCATCAAATAGAGTGTACTCGTCTATGAGATACCCTGTAGACATCTCAGACTGATACCCCGAATAACTGTCCCTCTCAACTTGCAATTGCATTCAAGTATAGCTGTCGGTTGTAATCATAAAATCGGTAAAAAAGAGGGTGTACTTGACTGAAAGATACCCTGTAGACAAAGAGATATTCTAGATAAATGTAATATTCATTCGTATTTCAATTCTAGAAACTGTTCTTAGCTATCTGCATGAAATACTTAAAATAGAGTGCACTCGACGTCAACATACCCTGTAGGCAACTTAGCGGATATCTAACTCTATTTGTCAGTTTTAAATATTTGTCACTTTGATATCTTGATTGTCATTGATTGATTGATTGTCATCTTGATACACTTAAAATAGGGTGTACTAGACTGATAGATACCCTGTAGACATCTCAGACTATTAACACATCTTATTTCGTTTCTCAGTTTTCAATTGTATTCAATTATAGATACGATTGCCAGTGGTCATCATGTAATATACCCTGTATTTATCTCAGGCGGATATCATCTTTAACTTCCTTTGATAAACTTTCAATTATATTCAATTATTCAAATGGTTGTTAGTTATCTTCATGATACACTTCAAATTGAGTGTTTGCGACAACTCGACAGTTTACTCGACTATAAGATACCCTGTAGACAGCGTAAACAGAATCGATCATATAGAAAAAGCCTTGTAATTTGAACTTCTTATATCTGAATTATAAATAATTATTACTCTACAGACAGAGTAACCTAACCTGGTTACTCTGCTGTCATGCTACCCATTCTATCAATGGTTTTGAATATAGGGTCTTGGGTATATCATCTGTGGATCACAGACATACGAACACCTCAATTAAGCGATTATCTAAAATATAGAGTTATTTACTTTGCTGAGACAGATGCAGATGCAAATAGATAATGACACGCGAGTTTCATGCATTCCGCTTTGATACTTCTATGGTATTACATTGCAATCCAATTTTAATATTCACGTAAGCTGATTAGATGCCATAAAGATGATAATGTTAATAATAATAGAGACATAACTTAGCGAATTGCCATCAATCGCGTTTGGGGGCTGGACTTCAAGGAACTTCATTTATCATGATTGAAGCGCAGCGAGGCGAAGCAGCTAATGGAGGAGAGAGAGTTGGAAGCGTTGAGATAGGTAAAGTAGCTTCAGGAGAAGCGAGAAGCGGGAAGAGAAGTGAGAAGCAGGACATGCACTAGACACTATACTAAAAGTGAGTAGTGAAGTGGGAGGACAAGAAAGGGGCAAGGTTGGAAGAGCAAACGGGTAGAGAAACGAGAAGTAAAGCGAGAGGAACAAAGTTATAAATGAAGTGAGAAGTAAAGAGTGCAAAGAAGCGTAAAGAGAAGGGAAGCAAGAAGAGAAGTGAGAGGCAAAAAAAAATGAAGAAGAAAAGAGAAGTACTGGGAGAATTAAAGTGAAGCGCATAAAGAAGTAAGAGACAAAAAGAGAGAGAGAGAAATGAGAAGCAAAGCGAGAAGAGTTACTGGAATAAAGGTAAGAAGTGAAGTAGGACGTAAATAGTGTAAGGAAGCGAAAAGGGAACAAGAAGAAGTGAGAAGAAAAGTAAGATCAGAAGTAAGCAGAGCGCACGGATAGAAATACGAGAAGTAAAGCGAGAAGAGTTGCTGAAATCAAAGTGTAAAGAAGCGAGAAGTGAAGGGAAGCATGAAGAGAAAAGAGAGAAAGCTAGATACATCAATCAAGCAAAATGAGAACGAAGTTTAAAGGTGAGAAGCACAGGAAGAAAAGAGATAATGTAATCAAGGTAATAAATGAAGCGAGAAATTGAAGCACATAGAGAAGTAAGGGACATAAGGAGACACTAGAATCAAAGTAAGGAAGCAAAAAAGCGAGTTGAGTAATAAGAAGTAACATGAGAAGCGATACCAGAGAAGGTTTAAGTATTAATTGTAGAAATAAAAGGGTAAAGAAGCGAGAAGTGACAACAGATGCAAATTTGTAAGTGAGGTGAGAAGTTAAGCAAGCAAAGAATCAAAAAGCCGGCAAAGCAAAGAATCAAGAAATAAATCTTGTTGAAAAAAGCAAATAAAGACGCAAAATTTGAAGAGAAAACCAACTTTTAAATCAAAGTAAGAAGGAAAGCGAGAAGTGAAACGAAAAATCAAGATAGTAGAGAAGTGAGAAGCAAAGCGATTTGTAAAAGAGCTGAAAGAGAAGTGAAGCAAATTAGGGCAAAGGAGTTAAGTCAGCAGCAAGAAGTTAAGCAAGTAAAGAAACGACAGCAGAGCAAATAAAGATGAAAATAAAAGAAACTCTTCAATCAAAGGAAGAAGTGAAACGAGAAGTGCAGCAAGCAAATAAGTAAAGGAAAGAGTAGGAAAGAGAAAAGAGAATCAAAAAGAAGCACAAGAAGCACAGAAAGGAAAAGCAAGAAGGATACTAGAATTAAAGTATGTAACTATAAAGAAACTAAGTCAAACGAACATATGATGTACAAATGAAGCGAGGAGAGCAGTGAGAAGTGAAGCAACTAGAGAAGAGAATGGAATAAGAGGCAAAATGAGTAGAGAAGCCAGAAGAAGCACTAGATGCGAAGAAGGAAGTTAGAGAACTGGAAACTAAATCAAACAACGAGAAGAGCAGCGAGAAGTGAAGTAAGTAAAGAAGAGAGAGAGAGAGAGAGAGAGAGATGGGAAAATAAGTAAAGCAATGAGAAGAAGCACAAGAAGCAAAGAAGGAAGTTAGATACTATAAAATAGATACAAAGACTTGCTGTACAGCATACAGAAGCAAGAATAGCAGCGATAAGATCAACGAGAGGAGCAGCGAGAAGTGAAGTCACTAGACAAGAGACAGAGAGAGAAGGAAATTGATTAGATCAACGAGAAGATGCACGACAAGCAAAGAAGGAAGTTAGAAACTAGAATCAAAGTATGCAACTATAAAGAAACGAGGACTTGTTGTACAATTGAGGCGAGAAGAGCAGCGAGAAGTAAAGCAAGTAGTGAAGTGCAGGGAGGAAGGGGGAAAATGAGCAGAAAAGCGAGAAGCGAGAAGCAGCACAAGAAGCAGAGAAGGAAGTTAGATACCAGAAACTAAGTCAAGCGATCACTTGTTGCAAAATTTAAGCGAGAAGAGCAGCGAGAGGAGCAGCGAGAGGAGCAGCGAGAAGAGCAGCGAGAAGTACAGTGAGTACAGAGACTAAAGGACTAAAGAAACAAGACATTAGGCGGGTTAGGGAGCAGGAAAAGTGAGTGTAAGCCTGGGAAAGTCGTCGAGCAGGAAGGAGCAAGAGACGCCGCGCTATACATTTTGTGAGCTCGTGTGTGTGTGTGTGTGTGTGTGCGTGCTTGGACATGTGCATGCAAGACTGTGCATGTATACGAATGCAAATGTTGCTAGCGCTAGTGGAGCTACAGTGCTACTGTGCAACTCGCTGCTCTCGTTGACCTTTGCGTGTTGTAATGAATAAAATTATTTGTTTTTTTTTTGATGTTTTTTGTTTACATTTTTTTATTTTTGGGGAGGATCGGAAGTTGTGGGACGGTAATTACGGATGTATCTAGACATATATATCGCAAAAGTGACGGGTACACGTGGCCTGTGGACTGTAGATGTGTAGATGTGTAGATGAGATCGATGGATGCCGGGTGTTATCTTTGGGGCGGCAATGAACCTACCCCAAATGACGTGCCCCAAGATTGAAAACAATGGAGCGATCCCCCTTGCAATCACTTGAGCACTTGGAATGCCTATAATTGTTTGGGACTTGGGCGTGTGAGACAATTTATATAGTTATAGTTATAGATGGATGTTTTAATGAGGTTATTTCAATTCGATATTCGATTGGACATTCGAATTGTATAAAAGCCATTGCGATTTGCATATGCTGATCATATCTGTGTGAACATGAGATACGAATTGCTGATCAGTTGCCTGCTCTTGGGACTGCCGCTCTGCTGGGCCGGGGTGAGTTGATATCATCAACGGGATGTTAGGATTTCCTTAATCGGGGGATTCGTCGCATTGCAGGCGACGGAGGAGCAAATGTGGGCCGCCGGCAAGTTGATGCGTGACGTCTGTCTGCCCAAGTTCTCCAAGGTGAGCGTCGCCACAGCCGATTCCATACACAATGGCAACATACCGGACGACAAGGACTCCAAGTGCTACATCAACTGTGTGCTCGAGATGATGCAGACGGTGAGTTGAGCTTCCTTAACTTCATCTCAGCTCAACTCAACTCATCACTTTTGTATGATTCGCTTCGCCGCTCTACGAACAGATCAAGAAGGGCAAATTCCAGCTGGAATCATCGAAGAAGCAGGTGGATCTCCTTATGCCCGACAAGTACAAGGCGAGCTACCTCCAGGGTCTCGAACAGTGCAAGGACGCAGCCGCTGGGATTAAGAACAACTGCGATGCAGCGCATGCGCTTCTCACCTGTCTGCGTTCCAAGATCGAAATCTTTGTCTTTCCCTAGGCAATTGATGTTGCAATTGATCTAGTTTCCCAACTCCCTCGGTCCCTTGTGTAACTGCTCCAAGTTCCCCCCACGCTGGCCGACAGGTCACGTGCCAGCCGAGCATTACGAATAAAATGGATTCGATATTCGATAAGCGATAAGCCCTGACGAGTACGAACGAATTGCGGTGCATTTTCATTGACTCCACTCCAGCGAGGGCTGCTCCCAAACCAACTGAAGGTGATGGAGCTATAGAAATAATAGTTTCATCCGTTGTGTTTTAGACTCAAGTATCTCAAGAGATTTTGGGTTTAGGCCTTTCAATTGAGGCTTCCAAGTCGCGCGGTTTCAGTCAAGGCATCTCATCCAAGAGATCTTAGTGCGGGAAGTCTTATTCAAGCTGCTGATCTGTTCGGACGGGTCCTTTCCTCGGGAAGTCGTAGCCAAAAGGTTGCGTAATGAAAAGCTCTTTGCAAATACGTCTCAATCGAGGCATCTCACCTTAGGGTTGTCAAGCTAGGTCCATCTAGGTCGATGGATCTCTGTCGGAGGGTTTCTTTTGAAGGGACTAAGGGAAGAGTTCTTAAGCGAGAGATTTCCCAATCGAGACAACTCCATAAAGAGGTCTTAGACGAGGGACCCTCAACCCGAGGGATCTTAATCGAAGTGTTCAGTCGGAGTATTCCCCCTAGGCGTTCAGAGATCCAAATCAGAGTCGATGGATCTCATGCAAAGGTTTTCGTCAGAGGATCACAAGTGCAGCGTTCCTGACTAGACTGCCAAATCAAGAGATCTCCGGGCTATTTTTCTTCTGCCTATTTGCTCGGGTAATTCTGAATCAACCCTCGCAAATTTCAATCCACAAAGATTGATGGCGTTGCTGCACGCTAAATGGATGTTGATCTACAAGCCGAGATCAGCGGCAGCGCTTGCGTGTCGCCGGAAGTGCTCGTTGGCCGGGTATAAATGGAGCGACGCGAGCTTGAACGTAAGACGAGTCCAGAGTGAACATAACAGAGAGATGTCTATGACAAAGCAAGAGACCTGGTTGACTGCCCTGCTGGTGTTGGCCTATACCAGCGCCTGGCTGGGACCAGTTCAAGCCGACGAGGAGACCATGAAGTTGGACGAGGTGGTGGACTTGCTGCAGCCATTGGGACAGAGCTGTGAGCCGGCTCCCGAGAAGGGTGAGCTTCAACACTAAACTGCCTTGCTGCTGTTCAACGCTTCTGTCTTACCCCCCTCTCTCTCTCTCTCTCTTTCTCGCTCTCTCATGGAACAGAGCATGTGGAGGAGTTGGTGCTGAACAAGCAGGATGCCTCGCATGAGAGCAAGTGCTTTCGTCGCTGCTTGCTGGAGCAGTTCGACGTCATGCCCAAGGGTCAGCAGCAATACGACACCAACAAGACGGTGGAAATGATGGCCATGATGTTCCCCGACATGGAGGAACAGTCCACCGCCATTACAAACAAATGCAATCAGGCCAACGGCATCACCGATGAGTGAGTAGTCCCAGCGTGCGAATACATCCACTCAAGCAATTGATACTTAACCAGGTGCGAGATAGCGCATTCCATAGCCATGTGCATGCTGGGAGAGATGCGCGCCGCCAACTACAAGATACCCAAAATCGAGGAGTAGCCAGTAGAGCAGAGCCACGCAGCCAAGCCCCCAACTCCCTATCTCCCCATCTCTCCACCTCCCCACCACCCACAGCCAGTCCAGAGATTCCTTGCAGTTGCATAACATTCGTATATTGTTGAGTGAGGAGTCTCTCGGAGATCCCAATTACTGTTACTATTACTGTTACTTAGAAGCCGTAGAAGCCGTAGAAGCCTTAGATACCCGCCTAGATACGTTAGTGTTGTCGGATATGTTTGTGGTACCTGGACATGCACAGGCTTTGAATAAACTGATACAGCGAGCCCATCGAATCGGTGTGTGACATAGTTAACTGGGACACGGTGGGACAGCAGTACCAGGCACACCAGGCACACCAGGCACTACCAGTGTAACTTTAACTTATTCCGCTCCAGCTGACGGCCAATGCATTGATTCAGCTGATGCGCCGCCTCGCAGGGTTTGTTTGTGCCAACGGAGCGATTGCAGATCTGCGCCAGGCTGCAGCCCAACGCCATGGCCAGCTTATTGTCCGCCGTGACGAGACTGGTCAGCTCCTCCACGCGGCGCAGATTCAAGCGATTGCTATCGCTGTCCATCTGAAACAAGGAGCAAGCAGTAGCAGTAGCTCATAGTGTAGTCTAATCTTCGTCCCACTTACAATCTTAATGCCCTTGAGCACACACTCAACCAGACACTTCTCCTTGGGCGTGGGCCGCAGCTCCCGAATCAGCGATCGCTGTGGCGCCTTCATGCCCAGCTTCTCCATGCAGCTCTGCTTCGTCTTGTCGATCATCTGCTGCACCTGCGGCAAATTCTTATCGATTAGCGTCCACAGCGGATCACCCCCTCGGCCCCCAAACAGACGGCCCAAGTCAAATGCCTGAGCTGCGGGAGGCGCAGCGCCCTGTGCCCGGATGCACTGCACCAAACAGCAGCTGATCAGTGCAATCAATGCGTTTCTCAACATCTTGCGGATCGACTTGCGCTTTTCTGCACTCACAGCTGCTTCTTATGGCTTTTATAGCCACATCGCTTGAACTCTTGACCTTCTCGTTCCATTGCTCGCATTCTTCTTTGCTTCTTCTGCATTTGCCATTGCCTTCAGTTTCGCATTCTCCGCATTCTCGCTGTGGTCAGCAACTAAAGCGCAGCTCAAGTTCAAGTTCGACATTCCGAGCGCCAATGCGCTGTGCTACTTACGCCCTCGACTCGCTGATACCCTGTACTGCACATTTGTCCACTCGTTTTCGCTTTCGTTTGCAATTTTTAGCTACATTTAACTCTGTTTTAGCACATTTTTATCCATTATCTAAAAATGTACATTTGTCGACAATTTGTTGGTTTTTCTTTTCGCAACAATGTACATTTTTCCACATTTTTTCACTATCAATAAATGTACATTTGTGCCTAAGAAATCGGCATTTACTATAAATAATAAATAGTAATGCAAATAATTGCAGA